>JAOTRC010000013.1:23906513-23919592 GCA_027497675.1 Cyprinella lutrensis | reverse complement strand
CGCTCAGTCTTTTTGCCACTCACTGTGAGGAACTGCAGCACTCCGGCCGACGGTGACGTCACGCGCATTCCCTCTATTTGTCCCAATGATTTGCAATGAATTTCTTTCCTGACCAAAACAAAAATTATCTTTCCCTTTATTCCAATTTCGACATAACATTACCTTGAATTTAAGTCGTTGTTGCCAATACCTACTTTACAAAGGTAAAAATCATTGAATAATTTTTGATTGAATATTAAATAAACAAGAAACAACCTTGATTAACATCATTATAATTGTCGGATGATGGTGTCAAATGCCTACGATCATCTCTTGTCTTAGGCACAGTAAGCTGTCTGGATAGGAGAGTTCAAAATAAAAAAATACATCAAATAATGTACTCTTATTGTTGTGAGTTTTTACGATTAGTTTAATTGTTATGAACAATTAGGAAACCATGGAAAAACAAAAAATAATTGCATTAATATAACATCAGTGAAACTACAAAGCTGACACAGATGTATAATTATAATGTAAAGTTACCATTACTCTTTTTTTCTAAAGTAAACTAAAAAAATAACAGTTGTTTCTGCAACATGCGGTGTAAGCTACAAAAATAAAAGTTAAGTATATAACAGTTGTTTCTGCACGGTGTAATATGTCAGTGTTGAAATTCCTTGCTTCGCTTTGTCCACTCCTTGCTGATATAGTACTTTTGTAATGATCAGTCATATTGTTTAGTTTAGTTTTCCCTGTTTTCTGTTTGGCTGAATACTGCTTGTTTGTTTCCATGTTTGCTAATTAAGTTTCATACCTGTTCCATGTTACCTTAAGCCAGTAGTTCCTTGGGTTGCTTATTCATTTATGTGGTTGCGGATGTGTTTCTACGTTGTTTACTTCTGAGTGTTATTTTTAGTAAACCATTTGTGTTGAATTCTACGTCGTCATGCCCTTACTACAGCCAGAGATTCTGAGAGCAATCAAATTCCATGCGCAATATAGGGATTAAAGAGAGTGAAATCTTTCTTGAGCAATTTCGGGAAACGGCAACAGAGCAAACAACGAGACTCAATTCCTGTGCTAGAGTCAGTCCCAACTGCTATTCAGAATTCAATTCAGTATAAAAAAAATCGGCTTCCCATCATTACATTTTTGTGTTGTATATATTGCGCGTAATTTTAATTGTCCTTGGTAATTTAAGATTATGGTCCCATGTGAGGTGTGTCAGATTATCCTATTATCATATCCTATCCTATTATAACATTTTTACATTAGCATCACTCTTGATGTGAAAGAGCCTCAAAAGTGTCTCATTTCAAATGCAAAGAGGTCATTTACAGGTCTTCAAGGCAAATCAGCGAAAAACACCCTGTCTGTTTCTAAGGCTTAAAGAGAGGAAAAATATCCGGAAAAACTAACATTGTAATTGGGCCTCGGGGAAAATATCAAAAATGCATAAGACCCCATGCCAAGGAGGGACGCTTTTATCCAAAGCGACTTAAATGAGGAACATCACAAGCTAACTGTTATAAACGCTTACAGTATTTGTGTCCACAATTGTACATGTTAGATTAATAGAGGTTGACGGACTGTTCCAATGCAAAGAAATAATGAGGGGGAATATTTTAAAAAGCTGTAAGAGATTGCATGACTGTGTCCTACTAACCATTATAATGCCACTTTACTTCCACTGAAGCCTCAATGCTTTTGTTCAAGATCAAAATAGATTCACTACAGGAAATTTGCTTGCGGAGGGTTTTTTTTTTAGCAACGAAATGATAGTTTGTCTGCTGCAGTGTTTGTAACCATGGCTCTGTTCTGTCTGACTAAATATGACTAAGAGTTTAATGACTATGCAGTGATCCGTTTTTTTTTTCCTTCTTGTTTTAGGTCTTTGACAGTGATAATGGAGGACATCTAAACACCATTCCTCCTTGTAGTTTTAAGGTACGTTACTGTAAGTCCTGCCAACTAGAAAAGCTCTGTTTTACTTTACACATTATACTTACATTAGTAATGTCTTTTTGTTCACCGTACATTATGCTACAAAAAAATAGTCTATATTGTTGCTGATAGATGGTCCAATTTTGATTGGCATTTTGTTGTGCTCCTGGTTTCATTATGAGGACGCTTGTCCGGAACGGAGAACTTTTGTGTCTCCAGAGGAGGAAAAATGTCTGACTTTGTCAGGAGCGGCTGGCCAATTGAGGGCGCTAGGGTCGCCCCCCCCTCGATGAGCCAGACCAGTTTATGAGCCAAATGCAATAAATAAGTAAATACATAAATCGTGTATACAGATTGTCAATATCAGTGTGTTTGAGATGTTAAATGCAACCAGTATATGTAAAAAATAAAATAGAAATTCAAAATGTTTGGTTTTCATACACGTCCCCTTCCTGTAGTGCACATGATCATCTTGGAGGCGCTGGAAAAATCGCCCCAGGAAGGCGGGTCTCTGGAGCAGCTTAGCCAATCTCTGATTTAAGATATAAATGTTTGACATAAACTGTAGCCAATCAGCAAGCTCAAATCTAGTCAGCTATGGGCGATTCTTGTCGCACCCCAAGCAAGCGTGCGGCCGCCCCCGTGCCCATGAGCACCACTACTAAAGTCAGGACAAGTCCTATTTACTGTACATGTGGAATATTTGCTTGAAAAAACACTCAAAATTGTTGTGGGTAATACTATTTTTATTTAATCAGCTAATTAAATAATCACTAAGTATATTGTTTGAGTTCAATTTCAAATGGAAAGTTTATGCAATACGCTTGTTTTTGTGCAAGAATGCCTCAACCTTGTAATATTGGCATTAAATAATTACTTTTTCACAGAGCACTGGAATCCTTAAATTGTATTTGGGTGGTTATTAACTATAATAAGAATTGTTAATTATATAGCCTTTCCAACACCATAGGTCGCTTTACAATAGAGGGTTGAAGTTACGACGTCACTCTGTTGGCCAAAACGTAGAAGTGAGTTAGCATCTTAGCACTCCCGGTTCCCTCGCTCTAAAGTCAATGGGATTTTTGATGTGGTTTTTGCTAAATCGCCTGAAATAAGGTCTGTGGTGAACAAAGCCTCTAAATATTTTCACGTTTTGATATGTGACATAGAACACACATTTATAACCTGCTTGTGTTTTTTTTTTGTACTTTATTGTGTCTGCTTGTGTTTTTAAAAAACTTTATACAGGCTTAAAAAATGTATACATTTTGGATTAACTTGTAAAGATTATCTTGATAGGCAAAACGTGTAAGGGTCACAACTCTTTGTTGAACACAGATCTTATTTTTTGCGATTTTTCAAAAGTCTATGGGGAAAATTCATAGCTTTTAGATAGAGGGAACCCAAGCACTGCTAGCTTCCGAGTTGTCCTACAAAGTGACGTCATCACTTCGGCACTCTATATAGGTTAAGACATTTAAAAAAAATAAACCTCAACATCAAAGATGGCAGAAAGTAATATTCAGAGGTTACTTACAAACTCTTACAATATCTATAACAAGGCAGAGGCCTACATCAAAGCGCACAAAAATAAGCATGTCATGGAACCTTTAAAGATTGTGAGCTGAAGAGTAATGTTCAGAGGTTTTTGATGGAGAGAAGGGTGGATGCTTGACTGATGTCTTGAGGAAGAGCATGCCACAATGCTAAGAAACCTGAGTCCCAAGGTTACCAGACTATTGAAAATGCCAAATATGATACAGCCCCACTTAAGATATTTTTCGGCAGTTGATTTATATACTTTCCGGTCTCGTTTCAAACAAACATGTTCTATGGGATGAGAAACTAATAATTTGTGATTTCTTGTCCATGATTCCTCACTGTACACCACTTCAGTAATCCAAGGTGACCAACACACCCATGTTCCTGAGTGACATAAGAGCTATTCTCGACAGTCTTTTCTTTATCATTTCATCTTTAGTATGTTCCGGGTGGAGGTTAGCCTTCATAAATGATTTTTCCCACTTTGCAGAGGAAAGTCTGAAGGCTCTGGTGCTGAGAGCCACACACACACACACACACACACACACACACACACACAAACACACACTGAGGACTGTATACTGGGCGGTTGCCCTTGGCTGATCTTTTGGAAAGTTGACCGTTACTGTGTTAAATGAATGCACACTCATTCTGCTGCTGGTCAGGGCTTCATTCACACCACTCACTGGACAAACAGAGGGTTATACAGCTGCTTTTAGGTAACTCTTTTTCCTTTGCCTAAAAAGGCCATTACTTCATTGAGTGGGATGGGTGGACAGTCTGTACCTGTGGAACTGAGACAAGACATGTTTTCTCTGGTGTGTGAATGTTTGTTTCCGACACCAAAGACATAATCCCCAATGAAAGAACCATGGTGTATTTTGTTTTTTAGTGACACATCCTTAAACAAGCATAGATTGATGCCACTGAACACCATGCCATGTGTCATGGAACAAGTCAGTGTCATATGCTTTAGTTTTAGATTCACTTCTAAGTGCTTATGCTTGCCTATAAATCCTTTCTAAAAATCTATGCGTGTATCTAAATCAGATCATTTTTGTTTTAGGATTTACAAGGAAATCCTATCAAATCTTTCTTAAACACACTTATAATTAATAAGGAGGCATGACAAATATGTGTTATTATTAGGTAACTAACTAACTAAGTCTTTAGATTTGACCTGATGAAAATTTCTCATCCTCTTTGTTTTCTTTCACAGGGGTTTGGTAGTTTGGCTAATGTTTACTCAGTCATGCCACCTGAAGGCAGCCAGTGGAATTGCAGCCAGGAAAACACAACATGCGTCTATATGCCAGATTACCAGACGGTTACGGTTCTTCTGAAAAGTCATCACACTGTCATGGATGTCTTGGCTGAGACCTGCAGGGTAAGATCACTGCATTTAATAGTGTTCAGATTTATTACCTTGATTTACCAACACACCCATTTTGATTTGTTTGAGTCATTGTATACAAGCAGACACACTATTGTATCACTCCTTTACCTGAGGCTTTGGGTAACATTATAAAAGACGGCATCTGGGGAAATTCATTAAAAGATGATGCTTTCTGCAGGACAGCTGTCTAAAGGTCTGATATCTGGCTTTTCCCACGCGTGAATTTCACACAGTAACTATCTACACTACCATACCGTTTAAAAGTGTCAGCAAGTTTTTTTTTTTTACCTTTTCTTAGAGAGAAGTCTCTTATGAACTCCCCAAGACTTATTTAATCAAAAATACCGTAAAAACAGTAATATTGTGAAATATTGTTGCAGTTGAAAAGGACCCCCTTTATATTGAGTCTTTAACTACTATGTACTAACATTTAAATTAATAATTTGATACAGTGCACTTTTTCTGTATGGGTTTTTACATTGCACTTATTTTTTTTTAAACTACACATAAGTACATGTTATTAATTTCTTTAATTACATCTTATCCCAACCTCACCCATTTTGCAATACAACATCAACACAAAAAGTTAATTGTGCTTAACAATTTTTTTGATGCAATTAAATAATAGTTACAGTAAAGACACCTAATTTAAAGTGTGGCCTTTAAAATAAATTTTCTATTTGAATATATATTTAAATTATAATGTATTGCTGTGGTCAAAGATGCATTTTTAGCATCATTACTCCAGTCTTTAGTTTAGTGTTACACGGTCCTTCAGAAATCGTTCTAATATGCTGATTTGGTGCTCAAGAAAAATGTCTTATGACATTTCTTATGAATATATAAAACAGTTGTGCTACTCAATATTTTGGTGGAATCCATGATACATTTTTATCTTTTTTGTAACTTTACTGTGCTTTTGATCAAATGAATGCATCCTTTTAAAATAAAAGTATTATTATTATTTCAAACCTTACAGACCCCAAACTTTTGATCAATAGTTTACTGTTCACTGATATGCCAGTGACTGACCATTGTCTAGTTTCTGGTTGAAAAGAAAAGTCCTGAAAATTTCTTGAATGGCAAATCTCACCACATATATTGTTTTTTCAAAAATTTTACGTATACAAATAATTCACCCAAAATAAATATTGTCACCATTTACCAAACCTTGTCTCGTTCCACTTTAAAATGACCTCACGTGGAACAGAAAAGTAGATGTTTTGAAGAATGTTCGCACTTCTGTTCTTTTTCTTACAACAAAAACATACAGTGACCATCAACATATTCCAACTATCCTGAAGTCAAATGATTTACTTGTTATTAACTTAATATGTTGCTCACTACTTCACTTTTACATATTTGGTAGGTGCCAAAAACTTACATTGCATTCAAGGTACACATCTTATCAGTTCTTGCTTTCCATGGGAATCGAACCCATGACCTTGGTGTTGCTAGTGCCTTGCTCACACAACTAAGTATTGATGCTATTTAATTTGTTGTATGTAGAAAGGGCTGCATATTAAGATATATTTTCATCTCGTAGGTCATAGGCCTGGACCCCAGCATGCACTGTTTACGGCTGAGAAGGTGTGTGGGAGACATAATGGAGGTATCAACACCATCAGCTGTTGAGCTTCTGCAGAACTTGGTAAGATATTGATAATGGCAAAGCTTAATGTTGAATGGATAATGGCTCGGTTTATAAAAGTTGAAGTTGGTGAACTGCTTGATTTGTGCACTAACCTAGACATCTTGGTCACCCTAGTCATATGATGAACTGGAGGTCTGCCAACTGAGCGTCTACACTCTGCACATGTCTAGACCCAGTCTAACTGGTGACTTTGGTAAGCAAGTCAATGCAAAGGGGAAGTTCAAGTGGCTGTTTTTAAGCTCATCGGGGACTGATGGCACTTTAAGATACATGCCGTTTCTCACCGTGTCTTTTTTTATTTTCCTCAAGGCTTTGCTGTTACAGGCTATGTAGACAGCCTCAAAAACAGCCGTATCGTTGTCAGTGAAGTTCTCCCTGATGGGCTTGCTTTCAGTGAAGGTACTTTTGCTTCTGTAGAGACAGCTTTTATCTCTTATGTTATGTAGGTTATGCTGTTTGCATATGTTATAAACACCTTTTAGGTATTTGAACAAAGACCAAAAGATAGTAGTGAAGTGAAGACACCAGTTTTATAATTGACATCAGTTTTAGAATTATAACTTTTGTTTCGTTTGTTTCATTCCTGTTGTTTTAAATAATTGATAGGTCTGAGGCCTGGCGATGAGATCGTGGTTCTGAATGGTTGTGAGGTGTCTTCTCTGGACCTGGCTCTGATACAGACTTTATTCAGCGATCAGAGTCTGCAACTGACCGTGAAACGTCATCCACCCTTCATTCTGCACAATTCAGACACTGCAGACACACACTCTCTGCGTAGGGATAATCTCCAAAACTACCAAAGAGCCCAATCCTCAACAGGTACAGAAGACATACTATGCACTACATATGTTCCAGAAAAATGTTTTAAATTTTTGTATCTGCACATTCAATTCAATGATTTCAATGCTCAATGACAAAACTTTGAAAGTCAAGTCACATGTATTTATATAACGATTTTTACAATACAGATTGTTTCAAAGCAGCTTTACAGAGATAGCAGGAAAATAATGCAACACAGTTTGTTTCCAGAAGAAAATAGCATCACAGTCCAGCTTAAGTACGTTCAGGGATGTTTCATTTTTGTTGTAAAAAAGTTATTAATTTAGTGTATTTATATATAGCCCCTCTGGAGAAAACCAGTTCTCTTCTGGCCAATGAGCGAACAGTGTGTGATTATGATTCAGGTAGCATTACAGGTCAGAAGTCAGAAAGGCTAGACAGAGTGGAAAGCATGAAGTAAAGTATAGACGTTATTCAATCTGCGTCATAAATGTTAGCGGCGGCCATATTGTTGACATAGAAACCACGGCGACTGTCAGTCTGTCAATTGACAAGCGAGGCAGCGTTGTTGTCCATTATCACTGTTTTTTTTTTATTATTATTTTTTATACAGCGTGATGGTGTATGTTGTGTTCCAACAACAGCAAAGAACCCCGGAGCTCGTTTTTATGCGATAAGTTACCAACTGTCAGAAATCGCGAAGGGAAGGAGACAGAGTTGAGCTTGTGCAGGAGAGGCTAGCTAGGATAAATAGACTAAAGTTTCAGCCAACTCCCCACAGAAAAGTCTGTTCCCATCATTTTACCACAGGTTTCACACATAATCCGTGTGCAGTGTGTATACGGTACAGAAGCAGGACACGTTATACTATAACGTTAGTGCTTTATAAAGTATGCTACGTTTGCAGTGCGCAACTGATGCGCGGCTGTACCACAAACACTCCGGTACTCACAATATGGCCGCGGTTAGCTACTTCCGCTGTTTGTGAATAAGGTCTATACTTGGCCCTTAAAGTAACTACATGGACTTAACATAGGTTTAGGTCATAGTTAGTACCAAGTTATTACCAAGTCATTACCAAGTTATTACCATAGTACTGTTATTACCTAGTATGTACATGGAGAACAGGAATATAAAATTAAGTGTCGCCATTTTATTCACCTCTACACAAACTTTACATACAACTTTACATGATTCAGTCAATTCTCAAAGGTTAAAGTCGAGTCCCAACCTACAATCATTTTCCCTTTTATTTTTCCCTCTGCTTTTGCTCAGACATATATCAAATTTAGGAAATGTAATATTGTTATTAAACTATTTTGAACCAAATAAAAATCAGAATTAGTGGTGTAAATAACAGTGTCACTGACATAAAGGTGTATTGAACAATTTGAGCATATCTGAGGTAAATTATTAATAAAAATAGAGAGAAGCAATGGTCCAAGAGTAGAACCTTGTGGAACACCTTTTTCAACAATTACTGTACATAATCTGACTGAAAACCCTGGAAAACAACATATTGACATCTGTTAAGAAGATAAGCACTGAACCAAAGAAATAGAATTTAAAGTTAAACCAATAGAATATAATTTATCAAGAAGAATATAATGATTGACCATATCAAAAGCCTTTGAAATGATCAATGAAAATGGCACCTGTGGCCTGGCCATTGTCAAAGGATGAAAACACATAATTTGTAAATTTGAAAAGAGGAGTCGTAGTGGAAAAATTAGGTCTGAAACCAGACTGTAGATGAGATTGAGTATTTAATGAATTAATAAACAATGATAATTGATTAAAATAAGTTTAGCAATAGAACAATAAATAGAAATTGGACAATAATTATTCACATCATGAGTCTCCACTTTTGAACAAAGGAGTAACTCGTTTCTAGGGATGGGACGGTATGAAAATTTCATATCACGATTATAGTGTCCAAAATTATTGCGATTATCAATATTATCACGGTTTTCTTAAAATTAGATGGAAAGTGTTCAAAAAGAACTAATGCTCACACTGAAAACATTTCAACAAGTTTTATAAATGAAAATCAACAAACAACAAATAAACAAGCTGCTCTATGCAGTTTTTTAAAGCAAGATTCTATTCTATGACATTTCCTTCTTTAAAATGCCCGTCGTCAATAGCAACGCATTATTACACATACAGCGAACATCAATATCACAACGGACATGCGCTCATTTAATTCAAATACAACTTGCTGGCCGTCTTGCATCTCCAGTTTTTGATTGTTTTGAAAATGAAATCAGAGTTGATTTATTGTTTACAGAGTTAGATAATATTGGTGTGATCATCTTGTCTGGACGATTGTTTTACCAAATGAATTTATAAACGGGTAAGATTTAAAACATTAGCTAAACTCATTATCAATTCAATATGTCCCCGTAATTATGTGGTAAAAATAAAATCGGTGTAATACGTGATGTATCTATACATTACTATCCCTTAAAACGTGATGTTCGTGCGTTGGCTCAAAGACACTTGCTGCTAAATTTTCTTTGCGGAAGTTTCACTTCTATTTCAAGTGAGTGACGTACTGTAAAATGTTTAAACTCAAAACAACATTTCGTGCCCAATTATTTCCCAGACCTAGTTTCGGTATTGAGGTCAAAGTTCACTTGCCTTGCGTTCGCTATACAACAGCGGGTGATGGTTACACAAGAAGATGACTCGGCAGATTTTAAGTGTTTCTTTTGGACAGTGACTTTTTGTTCTGCAGACAGGGTGACTATCCTCGATCAAGTTTCCCTCAGGACTTTTGTAAAAGCCTAACTATGACCACACCACAGATTTGGTCCTCTTAATAGGCTGAATCTCCCAAGCACGGTCACTGCCTTCCGCCATTCCTTCTTGATAGTAAACAATGCGTGCTGTGTGCGGCTGCGTCA
The DNA here is from genome assembly GCA_027497675.1 of Cyprinella lutrensis. Taxonomy (NCBI): domain Eukaryota; kingdom Metazoa; phylum Chordata; class Actinopteri; order Cypriniformes; family Leuciscidae; genus Cyprinella; species Cyprinella lutrensis. Next base: position 23,909,388 of record JAOTRC010000013.1, on the reverse strand, counting down.
AACTGGCCGACAGGATTTACAGGGAATTATTAAAATCGCGATAATCAAACACGGTTTTAATGATATTTACATTTTAAACAATAATACTAACCGTCAGTATATTTTATCGTGGTTTATCGCGAAAACGGTTATCGTCCCGTCCCTACCCATTTCCATATAAAAGGAACAGAACAGGTAGATTGTCACAAACTGCTCTGTGAAACGAATGTTGAGGATCCAAATGCAGTATTTATTTGAGTAATCTAGAATCGTAATCAAACACAGGTCAAGCACAGGAAGGCAGTCCAAACAAACAAACAAACTAACAGGCAGGCAGGCAGGGGTCAGAGGAAAAAAGGGAATCCAAGAAACAAGCAAAAATCCAAGAACCAAGAGTCTTCAGTCCTTTTGGTTAAATTCGACTTCTGTTCTTAGTGTCGTCGACTCTGTCCTTCAGGTAGGCATTCCCTTTTTTAAGTGTTTGAATGCGTTTCGACAGGTCGTCAGAGTTATCTTCGTTAGAGCTCACCCTGTGTTCAAGCCCCAAAATTTGTTCACACAATGAAGATAAAGATCATTGAATGCTGGTAAAACTAGTTTGGATGGTTGCAGGGTTTGAATCAAGATTAGCAGAAATTTCAACTTTGTTCTGCTGAATTGCGTCCCAAATTGTTTGAAGAGAAACCTCGGGCTGATCCATTGCTTAAAAAGGTTGTGATGGGAGAAAACTACTCAGATGAAGAACATTTATGATGATTTGAACATTTAGAATGGTTGAAGAAAACAGGAATAAAGCAAGTATTTGCTTTATAGGCCAAACCTGAGAAAATGACACTATCTGGTATTTTAAATTGCAGTTTCAATAGTGACATTTTTGTCCAAAAGGTCCTGAGAGGAACTATTTTTGTGTACCTAGTGCAACAAGATTTTTTTATTAAGGAAATAGGGTTAAATAGTAAAATTCATAGCAAAATTACACACCTGTGTCAATTTATGCAGTTGGCATTAATAGTATATAGCGTTAGTTCACCCAAAAATGAAAGTAATAACTCACCCTCATGTCGTTCCAAAACCATTAGACCTTCGTTCATCTTTGAAACACTAATGAAGATATTTTTACTGAAGTCTGAGAGCTTTCTGTCCCTCTGACCTTATTCTGCATTATAAGGAGGCCTTAGGACTTCCATACTTGGGCTTCACATCACTTCACTTAATCTTCTATATGTGTTTCCTAAACCTAAGTTTCTAAGAAAATGCAGTTTGTTAACCGCTTTCTAAATTTTGTAAGCAGCCCAGTTCAGTTTCCCAGTTCTACTTTCAAGCTTACACGTTAGTTCACCGCTTATATAGTATTGTGCTGCTCTTAATGTTTTTGTAGTTGCAAGGCTTGCAAACAGAAACATGCAGCAAAACATTTCTCATCTACCGGACAGCTGGTGGGAAAAGAGTATCACTTTCTTGCTGATGTTTTACTTCTTTTCAATATGGTGATGACACACCGTTACTCTCTGTAATCTCTCTGTTCAGGCCCACAATCTGGCACTAAAGCCAACATGCTGCAAAATTTACATCATTTTAACGTATGAGAAATTGTAGGCCTATTTGTTCCTGGTTTGTCATCTCTGCCGTGCTGCAGTATTAAATATCAGATGATATCTGTTTCTAAAAATAGAGTCCATTGTGGTGTAGGCAGTTTTATTTTTATCAAACATGGCCTAAATATATCATATCATATAAATACATACAACAACTTTCTCTTTACTTGTTTTGTGTCAAACTCACTGGCGTTTAACACTTGTCACACCTCACCCGTAAACTTCCTTCCCCCTGACTTCCTCAAACTAGACTGTTGTCTGTACCAACTCAGTCATTTATAAAAACTGATAAACAAATAGCAGTGTAAATGCTGTGAGGTGGAGCAGTGTTGCGTGCTGGATTTGAACCTGGCTGCTTTTGGGCCTGCCTGGTAGGTGTTTTGATTGAGTGAACATCATAACGCGTGTGTTTCTGTATTTATTTATGAGGTTGGGTTAAATGTGATGTTATAAAATTAAACTCATAACTTATACAATTTTTTGTAAACCACTATAATCACAAATAAGGTTTAAAGTGACATTGGAAAATGTGATTTATTGTTGGTTTGCTTATTTTGTCTAACTACGCGGCATCTTTTTTAAGCGGTGAGCAACAAAGTTTTCATGTACAGAGAACTGTCTGGTTACACCAGTGTTTCACAAGCCAAGTTTTTTTTACCCCATAATAACTGTTGAAGGTTTGTGTCACACTTTATATTGGATGTCTATAACTACTAAGCAATTACTAAAAAAGAAATTGATTGATTGATTTATTCATTTATTTACTTATTTTTTACATGCAGATTGTTCTGTAAAAGTATTGTCAGATTGACATTTGCTGCTGATAAGGATATGGGTAGGGTTAGAGCTAGAGGTGGTTTACGGTTGGGATATGATCAACAGTGTAAATACTGGTAATTTAATTATAACTATGTAACGACATGACATATTATACAAATATAAGTACATAGTAGTTAAATAAAAAGTGGGTCCAAGAAAATAGATTTCTGCATTGCAGTAAGGATAAATACTGTATATAGAAATATACAGTATATTTAAATTCTTATTTAATGATTCACCTCCAATTTAGTACCGGTTAATTAAGTAGCAGACCCAGTACTTGTCTGTATTTGTAATTTTACTGTAAGGATGTCTACTGAAGGCAAGTTCTCAATGGCAGTTTATTTATAAAACAATATCAAATATGTACTATGTAAAGAGGTGGTGATGGCGCTGTGGGCAAGACACATGCCTTTGTTGCGAGAGACCCAGGTTCGAATCCACTGTGAGACACTAATGTGTCCCTGAGCAAGACACTTAAC
>JAOTRC010000013.1:23837375-23847698 GCA_027497675.1 Cyprinella lutrensis | reverse complement strand
ATTATAATTTAAATATTATTTAATATAAAATTGGACCATAGGTTCTTTAGAGGAAAAAGGTTCTTCAGATTATTACAATAGTTTTGAAGTTTTATGGGGAACCAAAATACATTAATTTCTAAAGACAAAACAATTTTTCTGGGGTTACATCAGGAAGAAGTAGCTCTTTAAGGTAACAATTTTAGGCAACCTCCATAAAGCAGTGGGATTTGTACTTCCAAAGAAAACATAAATGTGGAGGCGTACAGATGTTCTCATAAATGCCAAAGACGTTCATTAAGATCCGTTTTGTTCTGCTTCATTAAAACTGCAGGTAATCATGGGAAGAAATCACTGTTTGTGCTCTGAGATTGATTTGACACATTAAAGGCTCATTGTCATGACAGAACAGCTCGTCTCAAGACATTCCATCAAAAGAACATTGAGAAGATCTGAATAAAAGAAAAAAGGAGCAACTTGCCAAAAGTCTGGAATGCTGAATTATATAACTCTCCGTTTCCAATACTATCCTTGCTTTGACACTGTACATGTAAAAGCTAACATTTCAGTAATAATTTTCCATCAGAGTTGAACTCTCTGCTGCTTTCAACTGCAGGGGCAAATATTTCCAAGCCATTTTGATCCATTTAGGCTAAAACCTCACATCCAAACCACCATTTAGATTGTTCACCATTTGGATCATTTTTTTTTTTTTTTTAACTTTTTTCAGTATTGTTTTTTAAGATAGTTTTTATTTATCTGTTTTTTGTATTGTTTTATATGGATCTTATTTGGTTATTTATTATGCTTTATTGTATGTTGTTTTATGCTGTTTTTCTGTATCTGTACAGCACTTTGGGGCAGTAGTGTCTGTTTGTGAACGTGCTATATAAATAAATTTGACCTTGACCTTGACCATGGGTGACCCTTTTTTGTATTTGTGCAACATAAATTCAACATGAAAGTGGTGTTGAGTTACACTAACAGCAGCCATAAGTCGAAAAAAAAGTCTCTTGAGCCTTGAGACTTATTACCAGCCAATCCATCTTCTTATTCACAAAAGAGCCATTTGTAAATTGAATGTGTCTGGCTTCCGGTGGCATTTGCTTCCGGTTATTTTCAACTGTACAAAACAGTTCATTATACTGCTTGATATTGCAAACTGGCATTTCTTAACAAAACATTTTAATGTGTTGTAATTATAACAGTTTTACTGTTTAAGACACTTCCTTTAAATTTCCCTTTAGTGGCTAATATTAAATGTATCAGAAGTCTGGCACGTGAAACGTAATGTGGTTTACAAAGAAACAGGAATAAATAGGAAGGCCTAAAAAAAATCGATCTTTTCCTGAGAATTAAACCACATATCCTTCACAATGAAATTTCATCAAATTTTCAGCCGAAACTCTATAGCTACACCCTCAGTTTGTTGCTTGTTCTAAAGTCCCCCGAGGGGTCTCCTGTTTTAATGGTGTTTCCTTGTATACATGTGCTCTCAATTAGAGCTGATTGTTTTATGTGGGCTGTTTTTCTCCATCTAAACGAAAAAAAAATCCTTTAAATGCGTTAGCCACAGACGCACTATACCTCTTTGCACTTCCTCAACTCTTTCATCTGTCTCGAAGGAAAGTGGAGAACTTTGATCGTTTCACCTCCTAACTTATTTTTTTTGTTCTGTCGAACTCAAAAAAGAAACAGAGTACCACATTAGTGTGTAATTACAGTATTTTCGATAGGAAATGTTTAGTCGCTCAGGAGATTATGTCATAGAAAATGATTATCAAATCGGTTTACTGCACCACGGTTTATGCATCCACACTATAGTGCCATAGACCCCATAATTGTGCGTTTATGTTTCAGGGTAATTGCAGGTTTTTGTGTTCAAATACAGAACAAGAAGCCTGTGTAGCATGCCTTTAGGTTAAATACCTTGTATGTTTAGCAGGCTGATAGGTCCTTTACATGCAATCTGCTAGAAAGCACATAATTGACCACATCTGCACAAGCTGACCGGCCTCTGCTGATTCTGCAGCCACTGAGAATGCTTGCTCAACATTTAAATAGTCGAGTGTTTTGCAGGTCTTATGGCTTTTTCTCACAGTGTGTGTGACAGTGCGTTAATGCTTGAGAGGGTGTGTGCTGATGCGACTGTCAAAGGCCCTGTTTACACCTGCGTTTTGGTCGATCGGATCACAAGTAAACAGGGGAAAACACATTCCAATTCACACCTGGTGTTTTAAAGGGGTGGTTTACTGCTTTTTTTCTTTGCATGATTGTATTTATGGGGTGCAATATAACATGTATTCATGGTTTTTCTTTTTTTTAAAAGTCTTATTTTTCATAAATTTCACCTTTATTGTAAGCCGCTTTCTCCTCTGTCATTTGAAAGACCGGTTGACTTCCTGAAATCACTCCCTCAGAAACAGGCAGTGGGCTCAGATTGGTTAGTTTGGGCCGGGCATGAGCATGAGCACGTGCACATGAGCTCCGGTCCAGATGTAAATAATGGTGTCGATACTGCAGTATCAGTATGAGCCAGAATCAGACCCAGAAAGCGGCGATGAAGCGAGGCAAGCAGAACCTCACCACACACGGCTCTTACAAAACGTTTCTAAATGGTAATTTGCCTATATATTTTTTTTAACTTTATACACGTTTGTCTCACACAAAATAGCATTGAGTTTTGAGCTGCATCTCATGTCCATGCCTAAAAATATATTGAACTCTACACCCTTGCCTGATTTAGTATGCGTGTTTCAATGAATATGCAAATGATCCCACTCACTCACACAGCTCTGATATCCACTCGTTACAAGGTAGAGTGTGACGTCAAAGACAACAGCGATTTCAAAACGTGTTTTTGAGTCTGTCTTTGGTTCACTGCAGTTTTAAGGAGAAAATCCAAAGCAATGCTGTCGACTTATAGTTTGTCTTAAAGCATATTAAAAGCGCCACATAGATATAAAAAAAAAACATTAAAAGCTGGATTTTCAACAGAGGGGGACTTAATATTTCTGGCAGGGACAGTGTTAATGTGAAAATTGCCAATGCATAAAGAAAAATGCCAATGAATAAACTATGATGAGTAAATACACCACTAGAATTCACTTATCTCATTCACTAATAGATATGTGTGCTCAGTGAAAGTGCTTTACATATATGATTTGCATTGATTAAGTTATCCAATATTCCAGAACAAAGCTAAACCATTTGATTAGGGGTTCATTTGGCAGAACATTGATGTCAGTTCAGATTAACATCTTTCTCGTGGTTCCATATGAGCAGCTAATATCAGATCACATGACATCTCATCCCGGAGCTTTTGCAAAAGCGTAAATATCGAACGCACGTGGCACCCTTTAGCGCCAAATGAGACGCGGAAATATTAGGTCCAAAAGCGCCCCCTAGTGTTCTAACCCTAACCCCACATCATACTTAAACTTAACCATAACCGAAGCGTCTAATTAGACGTTAAAGGGTGCCATTAGCGCCGTATTTTTACGCTTTTGCAAAAGTGTCAAATATAACACTTTGGGATGAGAATGCGTTGCAAATTATATATATTTTTTTACTCTGAATAGTGTATATGGGTTATGCACAATTGCTGTACACAACATTGATAAAATAATACAAATAAAACACTATGACATTAAAACACAAATGACATTTCTTTAAAATAAATTATTAACTTAAAAAAATATATTGTGCTGGTTTCAAAATTTGGAAGAAAGTACAGTAAGTTGAATGAACACTTCTGTCTGCCAGTAATCAGCCAGTGTTAATCTCAAAATGGCCACATATTGGGCATGACCAATTTATCGCTCTACCAAATATGCAAACCTGTAATCCTGGCATGAAGCGTGTGTCCTTCTCCACCACTAATAAGTCTGCAGCTCCAGCTTTTAGAATAGACCTTGTGAGACCCCCAGGTCCAGGTCCAACCTCACAGACATGCGCATCCTTCAGGTTTCCCGCCTGCCGGACAATCTTATCTGAAATACAATCCATTTTGTTTAAAGTTTACATTTAGTCTGCACATAAAAGAGTGTGTGACTTCATTGAAATCCATCAAGTCTTGCTAACACATTCAGAAATGGAGTGAACAGTAGTTGGGCGTACCTGTGAGTCGCATGTCAAGGAGGAAGTTCTGAGAAAGCTGTTTCTCGGCTCTCAGGTTATACAGTTTGATAATCTCCCCTATGGTAGGCAGGGGGGGTAACCGATAACTGGCCAGTTTCTGTGTCGCTGCCATCGGACATGAGCCTCTCCTCAATCACAGTGGGGATACGAGAGTCTATTGAGCAAAATTTAAGTTGTATTAGACAATTAACAAGATTTTCAGAATTTCTCAGTATTTCATGTTCCCCTTTTGCTTTAATGACATGGACTCAAAGTGACATGGACATCAGAATATGATTTCAGTATGTTCCAAAGAGCATCTTAATGACTTTGTGTGAATTTAACATTTCATGTAACAAATTTGCCCACATTGAATCTTAAATGTCGTAACTTTTCATTATAAGAAAAGATCCCAGATTTTCTTCTGTTAAGAACCCCACCGCACAAAGAATCCAGTATTATCAGTATGGACAGTCAAGTAGTGTCATATATGCTTCCTCATGTCTCGGGACCTCAATACTCATCCAGATGATGGTCTCCATTCAATTCTTAATATTCGAGCAACACCTTGTGGTTAATAATCTGAACTGCAGTGACTTTGAGTCAAACTGTCGATTTAATACTTCAACTGACATTGTTAATGGTAAAATAATATACACAACTGTTTCTGAATTTTCATGTTTGGTTTAATTCAAATAGCTATATATATAACTATAATTCACCAACGGAACTCTGCGGGTAATAACGACAAACGTTAGTCTGCCCTGGCTCAGAGCACTCTTGCTTAGATAAACAGTGTAGTGCTATTAGCATAAGTATTTGTATGAAAGCAAAGGCATAGCTACATCCTTGGTTGAGAGATTTATAGAAAAGATTATGTTAGAACGCTAACGTTACCAGATAGTAAAAAGACTCCGCTATGCTAACAAGACAACACGGTGTCTCTGTTTCGTCCATTTAAAATGCTTTAAAAGGTAATTTAAAAATATATTTTATTTTTTACTTAGCAACATTATTAAACAACATCTATCTTCAATAAGAACACCGCTGTTTTAAGCCAAAATACAACACAAACAGGAAACACGTTTTCCTCACCAGTGCAGCTGTCTTCCGATAGCGGAGGCGGTAACCACGACGCTTTAGTCATTTCATCCAATGAGATGTCTACAATGATCAAACTAACCAATCATGTCGAAAATGGGCGGGGATTATTGGTGCCCTTGAAAATGTGTAATTTGACGTCGAGAATTTTTACAGACACTATATATTTTCTTTTCCTATTTGTTGTAGTCTATATTTGTAATGTGACTGGCATTTAATAATAATAATAATAAAAATAAGTTTTCATACCAAATATAAAATACCAAATATATTTCATACCAAATATATAAACAAATATAAAATTTGGGGGAAATTAATAGGGACACTAAAATAAAGGGTTACCTAATATTGAAACCAACTGTATTCGTATAACAAACAAATCTCACTCATCAAACAATATTTGATTGAAACACCTTTTGCTTTTAACACAGCCACAAGTCAAGTCACATTTATTTATATAGTGCTTTTTACAATACAGATTGCATCAAAGCAGCTTCACAGTGATAACATTAAAAGTAGTACAACACAGATCAATAATATTGTTGAATATTAAATATCTCAGACTAAGCAAGCCAAAAGCAAGGCGACAGTGGCAAGGAACCAAAACTTGGGAGAACCCAGGCTCAGTTCTCCTCTGGCTAACATTCATATTTTTTCAAAAAAGCTTTACAGTATGTGTATTTCAGAAAGTACATAGTAGAGAGAGGGGGGGGAATTTGTATAAGTTATTGTTCTTGTTTTTTGTTCTTCGATTGGATTTAAGTCCGGGCATTCTTCTACTTCTGAAAGCATTTGTTGACTTCTAAGATAACCTATAAGATAAAATTCATCTTCATCTTTAGATTTTTAATTTTAATGGAGGTATTATGCCAAAATGCATGGTATTTGCCCCAGAAGAAACAGCCCTATACATGCAGTATAATGCCATGCTTGTTATTTTTATGCCAAATGTACCTATTAAAATGATGGCTCAAAAGTTCAATTTAGTTTCATCAGACCATAAATTATTTTACTGCATGGCTTTGGAAAGATTTAGACAGACTTATAGGCTATTTTTCCTTAAGTATACTTTTGTGTGTGTGTGTGTGTGTGTGTGTGTGCGTGAGTAATGGCTAATGAAGAAAACAAGATATCGTTGTAACACCAGTACTTGCAAGACATTCCTGCAGCCCTTTAATGTTACTGTAAGTCTGGAGTCTGCTGGCAGCATTGTGGATTTTCCACAAGTCTCTATGTTCTTTGCAATTAATGTCATTGTTCTGCCCCTTTGTCTCCACCTGTTGATGAGGACCTTTCATGGCACATGATCTGTTCTGGAAAATGGTAATGCTTCATACCCTTCTCCCAATTGAAACTTCACAATGAGATCCCACACAGAATTTGTAAGCTCTTTGCGGGCCAAGCTCAACAAGATGTGAAGAAAATCCTACAGAAGGATGAGAATTACTTTTCAGTAAGAGTCTGAAAGTGATCAGTTAATCCCAAACAGAGTAACACGACCCGTTAAGAAAGAGTGTGGACACTTATGCAGACAGGTTAGGTTTTTATTTTTTCTCTCCTTAACAGTTATTTGTTTGTTACATTTAATGTTATTAGTTTCAATTTTACAATAAAGGTTGAAAAGGATCTGGCATGATTCATGATTCTGAGCATGCAATAAACAATTACTCACTTTCATTCTTTACTAACCTAATAGAAATAAACTTCAACCAGTAAACCAGCTGTAAATAGTCCAATTTACCGTTATTGAAACTGCTTCTGTTCTATTTATTTGTATTTCGATGTTGTCTTATAAATATAATTTTGAATATTTAAATATTGGCCAACTTTCTGTAAATAAAGTTTGAGCATTTTATATTTGCAGAATTTTGTCACTTTCAAATATTGTAAAAAAAAAAAATGCATCTTTCAAATTCATTTTCATGTTTATTATCTCATAGTTTGATCAAATTAAAACTTTACAGATCCAATTAATTCAAATATTTGACACATTAAAACAGTATTTTTTTATTTCAATTGTAAATTAACAAACGGTAACAAATAAAAAAAAAAAAGTAACATGTAATACAGCTGACAAAATATAGTTGTAGAGCAAAAAGCATACACATTATTTCTGAATGTCAGGCCAATCTCTTGTGTATGGTGCTTCGTAAATTGTTTCTTTAACATCCTCCCCAAGTCAGTCTGGCCACATGATCAGTTTTCTGTTTTGTTGATTTAACAAAGCCAAGAAATTCCATCTCAGAAACAGCCTGAATGAAACGAGCACTGTGAATGTTAAGAACAATACGTATAAGAAATGTGCTTTCATAGAAAGGAAAGTAAGAGTGTACATTTACAATCTGTTCTTTAATGAGTTGCACGCTTTTACCTTAAACAGTCTCTAAAGAATGCATCAACAGTACTTTTTAATTAGTTGAAAGTAATAATAAAATGTATTATATTAAGATCAACACGTTTCATAACTAAAACCAAGAAACATGTCAAAAAAGGATACTGCTTCAGGCTGTCAAATTTGCCATTCTCCTCCAAATCAGCATCTTTGTCCTCAGCAGCTGACATCACAGTTACAAATGCCTGGCAATATTATAAACAATGACAGGTTACATCCACACTGTTAGAAAAAGATTACCCACCTCTATATGTGATTTTGATTTAGCATGTTCATACCTCAAGCCAGTCATATAGATTTATGAGTCTTCCACACTCGAGATGAAGCTTGTACACGATGCAGAGGTCTGGAGCAGTACTGGAGATTGTGCCAGCATTTGTTTTCAGGCTTTCATTCTGCAGCAACAACCAAACACAGTAGCAAAACTAATAAGACAGCGATTTTGAAGGACTTTTTTTATTTCTTTCAAAATATCTTCTTTTATGTTCCATATCAGAAAGAGTCAGGTGGTTGTTGTTTTTTTTGGATAAACCGACCCCTTAATGTATGGACTCAATCCGTCACTTGAAAGTGAAAATCGAAATATTGTACGAGCATGTTGGCCAGCTTGGCCTTAAGTTATTTATAATAATAACAATAATAATAACTTTTATTTATAGGCACCTTTCAAGGCACTCAAGGACACCGTACAGCATAAAAGCAAATCAGTAAAACAAAGCTATGCAAAAACAGACATACAGATCAGGCAATCCAATCAAACAAATTAAACAATAAAGTTTATAACCTAATGTGCTCCGAAACAATGACAAAATTCTCATTTAGTGGATATATGTGTTGAAAATTGACAGTTTTATATGCACCACCACTGCGGATCAAAACCTTTAACATTAGGGCTATAACATATGACGATATATGTGAATGAGATTATAAAGAGTGGATGTGCTTAATATTAAAACAGTTATTAGCACAATAAGTCAGTTGTGCTGTTAGTTTCAAGTAGGCATATCTGTGTTATCTGTGTTATTGGTAGTTAAAAATCAAACGTTGCCACACTTTAGATGAATTCTTCACTGCAATTTAAGTTTCTGAAATTCACATTGCATTACCTTTCATATCTATGCAGCGACACTTTCCAATTATGCCCCTATTCCAAAATGCATCAATGGATGCTCACTAAATGGGGAGTATGACAGTGCTTCAGCTTTATCAAGTGGACCTGACTGACACCTATAGAAGCCATTCACAAAAAGCTTTTGCTGATGTTTTGGGGGGCCTTATACCTTGCAGTTTGGGAAGGTCTCACAATACAACATATTGGCTAATGAAAATGTAGGCCAGAAATTAAAGGGTTAGTTCACCCAAAAATGAAAATTCTGTCAGTATTTACTCACCCTCATGTTGTTCCAAACATCCATGTGTTTATTTGTTCTGCTGAACACAAACGAAGATATTTGGAAGAATGTTTCAGACAGATCTCATTCTCCATTGACTACCATAGTAGGACAAAATACATACTATAGTAGTCAATGGGGAATGAAATCTGTTTGATTAAAACATTCTTCCAAATATCTTCCTTAGTGTATAGCAGAACAAATAAACACATGGATGTTTGGAACAACATGAAGGTGAGTAAATACTGACAGAATTTTCATTTTTGGGTGAACTAACCCTTTAGGATTTTAAACAAAAAACCAAAGGTTAGTCAGAGCGAGAGGTCCGTTACCTGCAGGTAGTGGAAAGGATGACTAAGAGCCGTCTGAATGGATGTGCGAGGGGCGACATTGAGTCGCTGTCGCAGGACCCCTGAGGAACTGTAGTAGCACACTTCACTGAGTGGCTGGAGTTCTGCTGGAGTCAGGTATTCTCTAAACAGAGGCCCACAAACTTTTTGTGAGATAAGCAAATAATTAAGCACACCACGCTCAGAGTTGTGTTGTCTCCTTACCTCACAAGGCTGTCGATAAACTCGATCACCTGGCTTCGAAGCACTTCATATGGATTCATTCTCTTTGTCCTTCGGGACTCTTTTCCAAGCAGCGTCTGCACATAGAATCGTGTCAATGGTTCATTTGAAATCCCCCAATACAATTTTTCCAAAGCTGAACCAAAGTACTTGATATATATTATTATTAGGGCTGTCAGTTAAATGTGTTATTAACAGCATTAACATAAACCCATTTTAACGCCATTCATTTTTTTAATTGCACGAATAATGTTTTTTTTGTTGGTTAACGTTACGTTTTGAGTGGATGACGAGCGCGAGACGCTGAAAACGGATGCTGATAAGATTCTGAATGGAAAGTTTTCTTTTTAAAAGTTGCCAAATGGTTCCATTGACAATACCAAAGTGATCTGTGTTTTGTCGTTGTGAACTGAGCTATCATCATCACAGCACGTCCAGTCTGAAATACCACTTGATGATGGCCACACACACACACACACACACACACAGCTGATGCGGCTACTCCACCCCCTCGTCAATACTAGGACCTCGTCAGTATTTCTTTCACCCTTTTATTGATGGACAGTGTTACATTTTGTGAGAGATTATTTGCTCCATGAGAATGTTAGTGTGAAATTGAACACAATATACCCCAACATTGTTAAAAAAAAAAAAAAAACTATTGCACAAAGCAAGCCAATCCACTTTTTCATGTTGATAAGTTAAATTGAGAAAATGTAATGGGACAAAAAGAAATCAAGAGACATTTAGAACAGATTAAAATGTGCAA
>JAOTRC010000013.1:23786515-23798101 GCA_027497675.1 Cyprinella lutrensis | reverse complement strand
TTTTAACCCAACATTTCGGGTTTGTCCATATTTGACCCAAAATTGGGTTAAAACAACCCAGCATTTTTTAGAGTGTAATATAAATATATATTTTTTGAAAAGACTAAAAATGACTACATCTACAAAAGTTTTAATGCCAGTAACGCTTTATCGAACTTTGACAAGTTAGCTTAAAAGAGAAAAGATCTAGGCAGAAAGTCCAGTTTCCTTTAAACAGTGAGATAAGGTTGGGTCTCAAGTCTTGATATGCATGACAAAGTGAGTTTGACGGAGCCTTTAGGGCCAGAATGAACCCATCTTCTCCAGCCACAGCTTGCCATGCGATTATAATTCTGCTCTTCAATTATTCAAAAGCACTCTTAAATTTTTATCACCTGCATAGGAGTTGAATAATTTTTAAAGCAGACATAGAGAAAGAGTAGGAGGTAAGAAAGGAAGAAGAGACGACAGGATGGTGAAATGAAAGCGGATTCGAACAAAGCCAAAGGATGTCTCTACAGCTTTTCCCATTCCAAAGATTACAGAGCATAGAAGGCCAGGCCAGAGTAATGTGATTCTGCCAGAAACAGAATGAGACCTTTCATCAGAAGTGTTCATGTTCATTTTCTCACGGCTCTACAGACAGATAAATTAGTCACTGGTACCAGATCCCAAGTTTTCAACCTTTTACCGGTGAGCCTGAGAGTGATTGAAAATCCATTGGAAGAGGGGTATTTCATGGCAAGTACTCCTCTTCTTAGTTATGGGACATTCTACATCATCATTTTCACAGTCTGCAGTTTTTTTAAACGTCTCAAAACATTTCATGCTCCATTGGAATGTCTACAAGTTTGCAACTCTTAAAACATTTCTCTCTGTGACTTCAAATTTACTGACACACATGTGTGGCTATTCTCTACAACTACAAATTCCACTGTCACAGGCGTACAGTTGTTTTGCACCAAAAATACTTTTATAATGGGGTTTCAGAAGTGGAAGGACTGATACACAGGGCTGGAGGGGTGGAGCATGTTCAGCTCTCATACTGCCAAAAATGGTCTAACTGAAAACATCTCTGCACTCATTCTCTTACTGTAAACGTCTCTGCACACATGAGCCATACGCCATACAAACGACAGCATTAAGAGATTTTCAACAAAGATAATCTTATGGTTTACAGAACTTGCTAGAATCCATTGAGCCAAGTTCAACACTTCACTGGATCTCCTCAACATCTGTACAGTTCTTGTGACTCAGCTAGAGAAAGTAAGTTGTTTTTATAAAAGTGTCTACCAAATAAAGGGTAACTAAACCCTAAACCAACTTTTTTTTAGTTAATGATCTGTACGAATGGGGCTTTATTAATGCTGGTCATTGATTCAAGTAACTTTTTTGACATTTGGGTATAAAGTGTTTTATTTCTACAATGTGTGGTGTAAAAACGTCTTCAGGTTGAACGGTGGCTACTGCAGTTGAATTTTCCTATTGGATGTTTGTGGTTCTTCGTGACGTTTCAGCTCACCACGCCCTTGGTACGAGCTACAGCTGCCGTGCTCTCTGCAGTTTAAAAATCAGCTTGTTTCGTCAAAACCACTGCGTCTGCAAGTCAAGAGTTGGAATTATGAGTATTGAAAACGATCAGGATAGAGTATTGTAGCATCTATGTAGCATAGCATTTATATAGTTATTTAGATTTTTGTGTGTAGCCTAGTTAGTTAGTAGCATAGTACAGTTAGCATACTTTCAAGTTAGCATAGATTTATCTGTGTTTAGTACAGTGATCAGGATGGTAACGGATGCACCACACAAAAGCAACGCAGTGAGAAACAGGGCGTCGACTCTTGATGTGAGTGATCATGTATGTTTTAATCACAATTTATGGCTAGGCTAAAGTTAATCCTCTGGGGTCGACAAACATGCCAGCACATTTTGCTGGATTTTTTTCACATAGCGGCAAAATATCAATTATGCCTACAGAGCACACGCTATTGACATCAACTTGACAGAACTCATCAGATGCTGATCGCGATGCGGAAGTTAAGACCTCAGACTTGTTTGTTAAAACTCACAAAGATAGCTTAACCCCGGTCATTACTCATCTAATTAATTTGTCATTTGAAGGTTGTGTTTTTCCTGCCGCATGGAAAAAAGCTATTGTCACTCCTATTTTTAAATCTGGAGACTATTATAAAGTTAGTAACTATAGATCCATAGGCATACTGCCAGTCCTCTCAAAGGTTGCAGAGAAGATTGTTTTTGAACAGCTGACATCCCATCTTAACACCAGTGAGTTTGGCCTACATTGTATGCAGTTTGGTTTCAGAGCAAATCATTGTACCGAAACAGCTACTTTACATTTAATAGAGCAAATAAAATCTAAAGTTGACAAAGGAGGATTTGTTGGGGCTATATTTTTAGATCTACGTAAGGCCTTTGATACCGTTAATCATACAGTTCTCCTTTCTAAGTTGTCTTCTTTTCAATTTTCACCTGAAGCTTTGGCATGGGTATCCTCATACTAAACAGAGAACAATGTGTTAGAATTAATGGGGTCAAGTCCTGTGATCTGCATTATACAATGGGTGTACCCCAAGGATCAGTACTAGGGCCCTTACTATTTAGTTTGTATATTAATGATCTTCCGCAACGGTGTGAAGGGATACAAGTACAAATGTATGCTGATGATACTGTTATTTTCACACATGCGAAAACAGCAGACTTAGCGGCTGAGAAGTTAAAAGCGGCTACTGAAAAGATCGCACAGTGGCTGGAACAGTCATGTCTTAGCCTAAACATCAGTAAAACAAAAAGATTTTTTTTTTTCTCTAAAACAAATGTTAAATCTACTGATGTTGATATTATAAACGGTGAAAAGTTAGAAATAGTAAATGAGATCAATTATCTTGGTGTAATATTGGACTCAAATATTAGTTTTAAAAACAGGTAAAGAAAATGGTGAGGAATATTAAATATAATATGGCAAACTTTAGACAAATAAGACAATGTCTTTCTTTTGATGTAGCTACGACTTTTATGCATGCTACAATCTTTTCTCACATGTCTTACTGCTTGACATGTTGGGGCCAAGCGGGAGAAACTGTTATTAAACCCTTAAAATCTCTATATAAGCAAACATTAAAAATTTTAGATAAAAAACCTAACCATTTTCATTCCTGTAGAATTATAGAGGAACTTAATTTTCTAACCTTTGACAATTTTAGACTTTATTCGAATTTATGTATGGTTCATAAAATCTTAAATGGTCTGGCTCCTTCTGTATTATGTGATTTTATTAATCTACATTGTGAAACCTCTGTGAGATCTACAAAACTATCACTCATGAGTAACTGTCTGGTTCCCTTTCGTCGTTCCGCTTTTGGACTATCATCTTTCGCAGTGAGAGCCACTTATCAGTGGAATGCCCTACCAGAGGACATAAAAGGGTGTAAAGCGCATGGTCTTTTTAAACTGAAGCTAAAATCTTTTTTAAAATTGAACCAATTATGTAACCATTGAGATTGTTGTAGTTAAATTGATTGGTTGACTGATTTATTTATTTATTTACGTTGTTTTATGGCCTTGACAGTATGTGTGCTTTTATTGTATGTGAACATTGTTATTGTCTTGTCTGGGGGACTACGGATGAAAAATAGCCTCTGGCTAAATCCGGTACAATGCATGAAATGGTAATTTTATGTTAAAATTTTTGCATGGTCCCTTCATAAATAAATAAAGAGAGAGATTAATATCAGTCTCTCTGTTTATCCCGAGGTTTACCGTAGTCAGCCGGATCCACGACATATCCAGATCAGATGATGGACCTGCACCTATAGACACCACCACAACACATCCCTGAAATGTCAGCAGAGACTGTGTCACCTTGACTATCACCTGCGAAGGCCTTATTGACATAACAAAGTTTGTTTCCTCTGTACATATGAAAACGTTATCAAAATGATTCCCATTCAATAACGTATTTAATTAAAGGAGCATTGCATAAGTTCTAACATTTCTAACCATTACTGACACTAGTGGCCGTTAGAGAAAATGCAGCCAATCTCATGCTCGTTCTCGGTGTGCACACTTTTATGAGCACGACCACAGCAACCACAGACGGCTCACCGAGACTCACCTGCATGTTAACAGAGGTAAGAAATGTTACCGTACTGTACTGTTATTGTTTGACAGCAAAAACAGGGTCTGCTTTTACACCCAGATATGACCGGAGCTCCCTCAAAAGAACCAAATGCCGCTTCGATGTTGACTCTTGTCTTTGCCCGACACCGATCACTCTCTTTTTTGGACGCGCTAGATAAGGTTTAAAGAAAAAAAAAAAAACTTACGAGGAGTTGCCGTGGTTGTCTGGATTATGCTGGAGGCTGGTTGCTTCTTTCCATCCGCAGAGTCCATTTGAAAAACTACTGCTAGCGATTGCCGCTGCTTACTAATGGCTGCCATACAGATGTAAGCCCAAGTAGACGAGAACGCACATGACGTGCCAATTTGGGCCCGACTTCTCCACACACAATTGAGCCTACAGGCTGATAGAGGCAACTGTGGTGGACAGTCAAGGTGGCATTCTTTCTATTACATTATGGTTGGCTCATAAATGTACAAATGAAAACTCTGTCTTAAAGGTTTTTTTTAAGTAAAAACCTACACATAGCCCCTTTAAACCGATTTCAAAGTTTGCATCAAAAGATGTCTGTTTTCAACAGTGTCATGTAAGCAAAGTTAATAACTAATTATTTTTACAACGTAAAATTAATCAAATCAAAAACTTTTATAAGCTGGACAATGACTTTCTTCTAGAGATGCTCTTCAGCCAAAACAATCTTGTTGCACTATTTCCCTGTTATCACTGTAAAGCTGCTTTGAAACAATCTCTCCTGTAAAAAGCGCAATATAAGATTTTTTAAATTACAAACATAATACATATTCCATTTAGTCTATCGATTATTGAGCTCATAATCACTGCATGCTAACTGGCTATGCTTTTTTAAATTGTTGTAGATGAACAAGAAGTACTAAAAAAATTATAAATTGTATTTATTTTCATTCTATGTCGCAGAAACACACATTTCAGACACAGATGAGATTGATTGTATCTGAGGCTCAATTCACAATTTATTTGAATTTTTTATTCACACAATGTAAACATTCAAAATTAATCTGACAATCTTTCAGTATACAGAAGCTTACCTACTCTCATTTGGCACTTGACAAGTTTCATAGTCACATAGTTCTTAACCGAAACAACAGAAGTGTTCATAATGTTTTGAAATAACAATTAATTAAAAAACAAACATTTAACCACTTACAAAAACACTTAGACCAGACCATACCAAGGACAGTTTTGTGCTCCATACAGCAGCAACAATATTTATTAGAAATAAATGGTCATTAGGAAACTGGACAAATGTAATAGATCAGATTATATCACAAGTTATGACATCTGTTCTGTTGTCATAACTTGTGATATAATATAAACAACCAATAACGTCTGGTCTGAGAGGATGGAAGACTTTAGTCCATTGAAGGGAATCCTATGTGGACTGCCACAAACTGTAATGTTAAGCAAGAAAATTAATAATTGCAACTGCATTAAAAGATGTACCATTTTATGGATGTATTTTGATGCCATTATTGCATACCCCAATAAAAGTGCCTCTTTTAAAAAAGTCCAATAACCTCTCCACTCTCTGTGTTAAGATCAATGTCGTAGAAACATGGTCGAGTAGGAAGGCCAGGAATAGTCGGCATCTGCATAAAATTATGAATATTTAATTTACAAAATACCAATCACATCATAACTACTGCTTTTACATAATCACAGATGGAATGAAATAATGAATGAAAAGTTATTTAAATAATCAGGAAAATCCTCTGAGGGGTTGTAAAAGAGAGATGCATTGTGGTGGGGGGGGGCGTGGTTCAGCGCCGTCTGCGGCGAGAGAGTGGAGGAAGAGCCGAGCGGGAGGTAGGTGGGTCAAGTTCAAATGATAAACACCTGTCTGTGATTGCAGTGATTGGCGTTGGGAGAGCGTATTTAAGCGGGCCAGGTGGACGATACGGGGAGAGAGAGACTGGAGCTTGTGTGCGACTGTCCGGGACTGGAGCTGAAACTGATCGTGTAATCTGTGATCGTGTCAGAGAGAGAAGCTGTGAACAGCGGAAAGAGTTTTGTTTATTTGTGACTGTTTTGTGATAAGTGCTGAGACACTGTGGAAAGAGTATACTTGTAAAAAAATAAAGCACACGAGCTCCAGCATTCGCCGATCCCTTGTCTTCTTCCATCACCCTCGTAACCTGAACCTCATCACAAGGTCAAAATCCTTCTCCTCTGGAGACTGATTCTGATCCATTTGCGACAGGAAGGCAGGTCCTGTAAGCCAGGTAGTGGTGCCCAACAGAGCTGCTGGAACGGAGCAAGTGGCATGGTCTGCAGGGTTATGCTTTGTAGACACATAGTGCCATTGCATTGGGCTTGACACTCGGCGAATACGCTGCACTCTGTTGGCTACATATACGTAGAAACGCCTTGTCTGGTTATAGATGTACCCCAGGACGACTCTACTATCCGTGTAAAACTCCACAGCATCTAGAGTGAAGTCCAGCTCGTTTGTGATCGTCTCTGCCATCTCTGCAGCTAAAACCGCAGCTCCTAGTTCCAGCCTGGGAATAGTATGAGCAGCTTGCGGAGCTAGTTTCGCCTTTCCTAGGACGAATCCGATATGACACGCTCCTTCGGCATTGATGACACGAAGATATGCCACTGCTGCAATAGCTCTGACAGAAGCATCTGAGAAAATGTGGAGTTCCTTTCTCAGAGCTGTAGAGAGGGTGGTATAAACGTATGTTCCAGGAATCTCCAGCTGTTTGAGATCTTGCAGGGAATTCCTCCATACATTCCATGCTTCTTCCTTATCTACAGGGAGAGGAGAGTCCCAATCAAAAACCTCACTTGAGAGTTCTCGTAGCAGGCATTTTCCATCAATGATGATGGGAGCAACAAACCCAAGTGGGTCGAAGAGACTGTTGACAGTAGCAAGTATCCCTCTGCGAGTAAAGGGCTTCTTAATATCAGTTACATGAAAGGTGAATATGTCTCTCTTCACATCCCAGCTAAGTCCGAGACTACGTTGAATGGGAATAGGGTCGACTTCCAAGTTGAGATCTTTGAGTCCTTTTGCATGGTCTTCACCCGGGAATGCGCTCATTACTTCCTTGCTATTAGAAGTGAACTTGTGCAGTCTTAGATTCGATGTAGCCAGCATTTTCTTTGTTCGTGTTATCAGATCGATTGCTTCTGCAGCTGAGGGTGTCGTCAAAAGCCCATCATCGACATAGAATTGTCTTTCTACAAAGTGTCTGGCGTCTGACCCATACTCCTCCTCACCATAAGCCGCTGCTCGTCGAAGACCATAAATGGCTACAGCAGGAGATGGACTATTACCAAACACGTGTACCCTCATGTGGTATTCAATGATTTCCTTGCTGGTGTCATTATCCTTAAACCAGAGAAACCGAAGAAAGTCTCTATCTTCCTCTTTCACAATGAAGCTGTGAAACATCTGTTCGATTGTCCGCAGTTACAGCTACCAGCTCCCTTCTAAAATGCAGTAAGACTCCCAAGAGGCTGTTATTTAAGTCAGGACCAGAGAGAAGAACATCGTTCAAGGAGATGCCCTGTTTTTGTGCGCTGGAGTCAAAGACAACTCTGATCTGACCGGGCTTCTGTGGGTGGTACACCCCAAAGGTAGGTAAATACCAACATTCCTGGCCTTCTCGGAGAGGAGGGGCTACTTCGGCATGGTCACGATCAAAGATGTTCTGCATGAAGGTAACAAAATGAGACTTCATTTCAGGCTTCTTTTCCAGTGTGCACAAAAGGGAGGTTAGGCGTGTTAATGCCTGTTCTCTATTATTAGGAAGTCGTTGACGAGGCGTCCTGAATGGGAGAGGT
Source organism: Cyprinella lutrensis (assembly GCA_027497675.1). Taxonomy (NCBI): domain Eukaryota; kingdom Metazoa; phylum Chordata; class Actinopteri; order Cypriniformes; family Leuciscidae; genus Cyprinella; species Cyprinella lutrensis. The sequence goes on along the minus strand of JAOTRC010000013.1, from coordinate 23,790,156 downwards.
GTGACCCAACTATTGCTCTCATCCATGAACATCTCTTTATCCATGATGTCCAAGAAGCGCCTGTCTTCAATAGAGAATCCGACTTTATTATCCTCTTTTGTCCTCTGGAAAACGGTATTCCCTATGGCCTTGTCATCAAAGATGAAGGTGTCCTGCACCAGAGATATCTCAGGCAGAGGCTTGATGTCAAACTTCTCCCTGACACTGAGTTTGTTGGGACATGGAGGTAGTAGAGAAGTACGTCCATTATCAAGTACATGGGTAAACATTAAGTGCTGAAGTCCGATGCACAGATCCTAAGCAGACATCTCCAACTATGACCCATCCTAGGTCTAGTCTTTGAGCATAGGGTGCGTTATTGGATCCATTATGTTGTTCTCGAACCTTATGCACTTGAAGGATCTCACGACCCAAAAGAAGTAGAATTTGGGCTTCTGGATCCAAAGGAGGAATGCAATGAGCAATGGGCTTTAGGTGAGAGTGCCAACGTGCTGCATCAGGTGTTGGTATCTCGGCCCTGTCATCCGGCATATTGTTGCATTCGATCAATGTTGGTAATTTCACCTTCGTTACTCCATCCAAAGACTCTATAATTAAACCTGTAGCTCTTCTTCCTTCGGTCTCTGTCACACCCGCACAGGTACGTAGAGTATATCTTGAGGTCTCTCCTTTAACATGCAGTAAGTCGAAGAACTTGGTTCTAGCGAGCGATCTATTGCTCTGGTCATCTAGGATCACATAAAGCTTGATTGCTCCTTCTGGGCAGCCTTCTGGGTAAACTTTAGCCAGGCAAATCTTAGAGCATGACCGTGAACTCTTGCCATAACCACAAACTTCAGTGCATTTGGAAGTAATATCAGGTTGAGGCGTGTCTATCTCTCTCTCCCCGCCTTGATCGAATAAGTTTGAAGGCGGCGGTCCTGGATGAAGCGCTGCAATATGAGAATCACTCACTGCCACATTCCTTACATTTAATAGCTGCCTTACAGTCCCTGGCCAGATGAGTGGTTGTTGCACAGCACCTGTATCAAACACCTTTCTCCTTTAGGAAAGTCTTGCCCTCATCCAGAGGTTTGGTCCTAAAACCTCTGCAACGATTGAGAGGGTGGGGCTTCTTATGGATTGGGCAGGTCTTATCCACATCACCCAGCTCGTAATTTGAGTTGCGTGTCTGACTCCCAGTCCCTAATGACACTTCCGTCTTGTGAGTATAGACTTTTCATTTGTCTCTTAAATGGCTGCTCTGGTTTCAACACCCTAGAGATTCCAGAAGACAGAGCAAAACTTGGATCATTGCGTGTTCGAGCCTCATTGCAGATGAACTCACAGAAGAATGAGAATGGGGGAAAGGCGACTTGGTATGCACTTTTATACTGAGAACCCTGAGACATCCACCTCTCCTGAAGACTGTAAGGTAGGTGGTTATCCACAATAGGAGCAACACCACGAGCTGTGTCAAGATTAGTAAGTCCGGGTAGGTAGCCTTCCTTTTTCGCAGACTCCACTTCCTGTAGAAGATCTCCAAGTTCTCTAAGCTTCTTTGCGTCTTTGCTGCTGATTTTTGGAAAGCTATCAATCCTGTCAAAGAGGGATTTCTCAATCATCTCTGGAGAGCCATAACAATCTTCCAAGCGCTCCCAAGCCTTTCTCAAGCCAGTGCTTGGATTACCAGTGTGCACAGCTCTGATCCTTCGCACATGATGTGAAGACTGTTCTCCCAACCATTTTGACATAAGGTCCAATTGCTCAACAGCTGACAGCTGCAAACCTTCAATTGCGTTGACAAAAGATGACTTCCACGCCCAATAATTCTCAGGACGATCGTCAAACCTGAAGAGACCTGAGTTAACAAGCTCTCGGCGTGCTAAGTACCTGGCGACCTCACTCACATTAGTGTCATTGTTGAACGATGGTTGAGGTGTTGTCTTATATGGAGTAGAAGTAAACGGCGGAACGGCGGATGTCGTTACGGAACTCAGGGACAACATGTGCTGTTCGCGGTTGTATGTATAACCGGACTAAACTAATTCAGTGGCTTAAACGTGATTGTTTTGAACATAAGCTGAAAACGAAATCAGAGTGATCCTGCCAGAGCCCGTCTCTGATCCTGCCAACGACTGTAGTTTCCATCACCTCCCAAAAGACGACGAATCTTCCTGTGTACATTTGTTTAAATTCTTAATATTTTATAAACTCTATCAGCTTGTGTTTGGCTGTTCGCTACTGATGTTACACCTAAACTCAGAATCAAAGCCTGTGTTGATAGAATACCAAATGTGCCAGTTAATGTATTCAAGTAGCACATTTATTTATAATTTTATAAGTTGGCTAGATAAGACCCTTATTCCTCAACTGTAGAGACTTTGAAGCTGCACTGAAACTGCAAATTTGGACCTTCATACCTTTGGACCCCATTAAAGTCCACTATAAGGAGAAAAACCCTGGAATGTTTTCCTCAAAAACCTTCATTTCTTTTCGACTGAAGAAAGAAAGGCATTATTAAATGATCAGTAAATTTTCATTCTGAAGTGAACTAATCCTTTAATCACAAGAACATCCTACCACACCAGCTTGGGTGGTAAACAAGGAAAGTCTGGAAGTAAAGAAACAGAACAGTTCCTGGTCTGAAAATAGCGGGAGAGTTGGCAGCTCAAATTCACAGGACAGCTCTGCGTAACTGCAGAAGGAAACAATTTGTAAAAGTCTTTAAAATACCTCAGTCCTTTATTGCGCCACACCAAAGAAACAGGGTCAATTATTCATGGGGGAAATGAGTGATTCATAAATAATGGCATTAAAGAGTGAAGAGTAAAGGTGATAACCTTAAAATATCTTCTAAATTGAAACCATTTCTTAAAAGTTGAAAATATCAGTAAATGGAGGGGTTAATAGGCAAGGTAAGTAAAGTGGAAAGACATGAATTTGCCTCCAATCCACACAGGGAGCTTTTGACGAGTTTTATTATGAATATTAGATGACCAAAGATAGCCTTTAAAGTTAGATAAAGACACCCCACCACTATAGGTTTACAAATTTGGAGCAAAACTTTACGAATCCTGGGCACTTTACCATTCCTCAGAAAAGGAGTAACAATTTGTTCAATAGACTTAATAAACAAACAAAGGCAAAAACAAAGGAATACATTGAAATAAATAGAGAAAGACATTCGTCAGATTACACCACCTTTGAAAGGTGTAGTTCGAGCTAGCAAGTGGGTTTAATTGGCAGGAAAGATAGATAATAGAGATCTAAGTGACATTAATCGCAAGATATTTAAACCAGACCTACTCAGCCTAAATGCGACATCAGAATTTAAAGTAGTCCATCAAAATGAACAAATCTTTTTTTGAGTCATTTGGTTGATTGAACGAACGAAATTAATGAATTGACTCGGAAAAAGAGTTGTTCGTTTTGACGAACGAGTTCGAACAGGAGCGTCACAGAACAGAGTAAGACGAGTGTTTGTGCTTATAAAACTTAAACTTTGTTGTTGTTTTTTAAATGAGCGATCGTTTCGCTTGATAAGACCCTTATTCATCGTCTGGAATCGTTTAAAGCCCTTTTAACAGTTTGCACTGAAACTGTCTTTTGGACCTTGAACCGTTTGGTTCCCATTGAAGTCCATTATATGGAGAAAAATC
>JAOTRC010000013.1:23739917-23750811 GCA_027497675.1 Cyprinella lutrensis | reverse complement strand
AGGTCATCTGTTATGTCATCAGTTGTGTTTTGACCAAACTCTTCAAGTGCAGGTATGTCCATTCTCATGCTGCTTTTTAACCAAGACTTCTTACCAGTAAAATAAGGATAACTAGTTGTATCTCTTCCACTAAGACTGTGGCATAGCACAGCATAGTGAAGGTCCCAGTGCTGCTACCATTTCATGTATGGGCAGATAGGCATTCTGCATTGTTCTCACCCACAGCTCTGGAAGAGTACTGAGGTATGTTGAACCATAGTACAGGCACATGACAATGATGGTCAACAAATAGGTCAACTTCCGCTTTGTCAACTAGGTGCCATAATTTCTGGACTCTTTGGGGGTGCAGGATAGCCTGGGAAAACCCAGACAACTTCTGGCAAATTTAGATTTGCTCTGAAAGTTAGTCAGGCAAAGAGCTCATTCTAGCCCATTTCCAATCTGCCGAAATCGCGGCACCAATCAGAAACGCTGGGGCGGGCTTTACACGATGACGACAGCACAGCGACGGTGAAGCAGATTTTGTAAATTCACAAAGGGCTATGACGGTTATAGTTGAACACCGTCATTATAACCTCCAAAACCAGTTAGTGAAACCAGAGGCCGAGTTAGTGGTGCTTCAGAGACTGCTGCTACTGCTGGAGATGATTTGGGAGAGGTCTGTGCACCTTTACCGATCAGAACGTGCGCTGACACGGAGTAAAGCCTTGTTTATACTCGACGCATCCGCACGAGCGTGAAGGTGTGCGGCAAAAATTACGCGTTCGGTGCGCAAGAACGACCCCATACAATTCCCCTTGGCTGTGTGCATGGCTTTTTTGTAGTGGCGCCGCATCCGAGGATGAACGACTTCAAGCCGAATCTGCCAGAGCATGTACGTCTCACCCATAGACAGTAAGGTCTCACCATACCGGCACGCAGTTTGCGTGTCTAAATTGTAAAGTTCATTGCAAAGTTTTTTTGTTAAGGTTTTGATTACTGTGTGTGATTTATATAATGGAAAGCACATTCACTTATAGTTGCTTTGTTGTTAATTTTAAATAAACGTAGAGCAAGTACCTAATCAGATTGTCTGCTCGTTTATTCAAATAGAAGTCGCTCTGCAAACGTCATCTCCTTCAGCGCTCTGATTGGTTTTAGGTCTATCCAATTGCGCCCAGAGACATTTTTGAGCTATGCGGAGCTACGTCCATTGGTGACGCCCCTATGGAAATGATTTATCTATGAAGCTTTGCCAGACCATAACTCAGTGACAAACTGAGAATGGTCTGGTTTTAACCAGGCTAGGTGCAGGGACCATTCCCCTGGGGGAATGTTGTCCCTGGATAATTTGTCTGGGCCGTTGTTCAGGTGGCCAGGCACATGCGCAGCTCTCAGCAAGTGCAGGTGATGCTAAGACCCCGTGAGGAGGCGCTCTGTCAGATTGCAGAGATTCCTGGATCTGATGCCACCCTGACAGTTCACGCAGTAACTGTAAGCCCAGTAAGCCCAGCTGAAGCACTGCTGCAGCTGAGGCCATACAGCCCAGAATCCTTTGGAATGTCTTCAGAGAGATGCTGCTGACCATCTAAGACGCGGCTAGATGTCGAACATGGCATGTGCGCTGTGTCAATAAACGAGCCGTCATGGCTGCCACAGGGTCCAGTTCTACTCCTAGAAACGAAATTGATTGACTGGCCAGTAAGAGCTCTTGGTCCAGTTGACCGTGAGACCCAAGCTTCCCACAGCACAGCTCTGTGAGATACTTCATGTTTCGTAAATGTATGGGGTGCTAGAGACAGGCCGAATGGCAGGACAAAACGGAGTGAGAGAGATAAACCAGTCTCTCGGGCAAACGTGTGCAAGGATTTTCCTGGCTGTAAGTATTTTGAACAGTCTTTTCATAAGCACTTTGTTCAACAACAGTGCTGCTCGTGAGCGGCAGCTGCACGTCTGTGAGGGGAGGCGGAAAAGGTGAGAGCGAAGCTCAAGGGAGGGAGGGCCTTTGAAAACAGCACTTCTTTTGCAGGGTTCTGCAAAGGGTGGAGTGACAGCTTGAAGGTTAAACACTTCGAGTTGAGGCTGCAGGGTCGACATCGGAAGTGTGTCGCAGAGCTCACAACCCCTTAAGTGGGCGAGAGCTGTGTGTTCCTGGCCCAGGCAGGCTAGATAGCCTGCTCTAGGTCTGCTAGCTGCTGCACTGTGTTGACAATGAATACAAAATTAAGGATAATTTTTTGGCTTCAATATCTCGAAAAGATTAATCTTTCCCGTCGCGTAAGCTAACTAACGCAATACAAGAGAACCTCTCGTACGAGAACTGCATTCATGTGACTTTGTTCCGTGAACCGGGCTTATCCATAACCAGGGTTTTAATTTGATTGCCACAAAATTTGATTTGTATATTGTTTTTCACTACATGCCCATGCGTAGTGTGCATACATTATAACACAACACAATACACACACACACAAATACTTTACACTTGTAGATTATTTTAACATTTTTATTTTTTCCATCCCTAATTTGTACTCTGTCCTTCAATTCTGTGCTATATTGAATGTTCACACTGAAGCATTTCACCTCATTCTTGATTTCTGGAGAAAACCTCAGAATTGCAAACACCACAATCCAACCCCAAGCAGTCATGTGGATGCCACAATTTACACTGAGCATTCAGTTTACTTAAATTGAATGTTAGATGGAAGACAAGTACATTGACACTACTGTTAAGTTAAAAATAAATACTTTCAAAAACAACAACAACAACAAAAAAAGAATACAAATCCCACAGGGATATATCATAACTTTTTTTTCATCCTACACAAAATTGTACATTTTTAAAAATGTTTTCATCTAATTTTCATCCGAGGATTTCAGGAATACAAAATGTTTTTTTTTTTTAACACAAACATAATGGTACATCAAAATGTTAAATATTGTACAAAAGTTGTTTTTCTTCTAAAGCACTAATCAAAATCCATTAACAAACAAGGTGTTGGAACTACTATAAATGCAAGGGAGTGTAACCGGATGTACCTGCCAGCATGTGACACAGTATGTGGTCCTGAGAGCAAGGCCTTGATTTTATGTCTCTAATCTAACCATCAACTGTGCAGCCCCTTTTCCAGGATGACCATGGGCTGCATATCTTGAAGTTGCTTCAGCAAAAGTTCAGAACAACTGGATAGGTTTTCATACATAACAATTTTAACATTCTTCACATTCTCAATCTTTAGTGGATTTCTGAAATTAACATGACATTGGACTTGATCTCTCTCTTGAATGATTGGTTGAAGTGTTCTCTGTCGTTTTGATGGATTGGATAGAGTGTCTTCACTGAACTTTAGGGCAGATGTCTCAAACTCTGAAGGCTTATATAGCTTTAGTGCAACATCTTTCTCTACTTGGTTCCCTTGACAGCTAGATGAGTTCAATATGGATCCTGAGACTTTCAGCATACATTTAACATGCTCCCCGGGGCAGTTACGAAGACTTTTCTTTCTTTCTACACACATTTTGTTTCTACATTCTGACTTTCGTGGACGACCTCTTTTCCGTTTGAACACAGGTATGGTTGTGGCAGTGAAACTTTCATTAATTAGAACCTCAGCTACAGGATCTGGGCCTACATATTGAGGACTGACGTTCCCATTCTCTGTGTGATCTTCATCAAAAACCGTTTGCTCCACCTCAATATTCTTTGAGGTACTATCTGCTCTGGGCATCTCACTGCTTTTCATGCAAAATATGAGCTGGCTTCTTTGATCCTCAATGTACTGTTCCGTGAGGCCATGAGTGGTGTAATGTTTCAATATACTCTGCTCATCACTCATTATTGAATCACAACTCTCAATCATGCATGGGTACTGTAGAGGAAGTCTTTGATTGCACATGGCAGATACATCATCAATGGATTTAAGAGCAGGCTTTTCTAAGGTCATCAAAAGTTTTTTGGCCTTGTCCTCGCTCTTTTTTGAATTCTTCTTTTTCATTTTTGTATTGTTATTTGCAATGTTCTCTTTTCCATTGTTAGAATTTGCACTTAACTTTTTTGCTTGAACATCATTCCCAATTCCACTTTTTTGTTTCTGTTTCATAGTTTCAAAAGTAGCATCATGTTTCTTCATAAGATGTCGAAGAAGGTTTGACTTGGTGGTATAGACCCTATCACAACCTTCAAATTGACATCGGAATGTGAGGTCCACACTCTCAAAATCCCCATCTGCTGAAACCTTTATTGCTTTGTGATCATTTTTGATATGATCGATGTATTTCAAATGACACGTAAAGTGAGCAGAACATTTTGACTGGTCACACTGAAACGTGCCTACCTCAACACCTGATAACAATGCACTTGCCTTTTCTAATGTGCATCTGTGGAGCAAAAGATAGTGTTTCAACAAACTGGTAACTTTCGACACTACTTTTGAACATTGTTTGACTTGGCATCTGTATTCTTGCACTTGGACAACTCCATCAGTTTCTTTAGCACTGTTCTTTTCATCACGTTCTGACTGATGCATAGCCCTATAATGGAGGATAAGATTGTGTTGGATTGAAAAGGCAGCCACACATCCTTCATGCACACATCGATATGGCCGGAACATACTTGAATCACCAGAATCAATGGTGTCTATTGGCATTGTAGTTTTCTCTTGAATATCAACCATCACATCTGAACTCATTTCAATTTGTCTGTTAGATTCAGAAGTTGCATTTTCTGTTCTTTCATCTGGAGCATCTGTTGAGTCAAAGAGATGTCTTCCATCACTCAGCTCTTGCATCACAAATATACCTGTTTTTTTTAATTCACGGACATGATTGTCTTCAATCAGAGATGGGCCTTTCAGGGGTTTTACACATGTAGCTGAAAGCCCTTCAAGATTGATGTTTTCCTTTGATGTCTCCACAGTTCTATAAGTCTCAGTGCTGGAAACTTTTGTGTGGGACTTTTGTGTGGGGCGTTTCTTTTTTCTTTTGGTAACAATGTTGGCTTTTCCTTCAACATTTGAATCAGAAGATGTAACAGTCAGATTTGGATTGATTTGGTGTTGAATCTGCTCTGATAGGGAGTCATTTCCCTGGTCGGTGATGACTTTTTTTGACTTTGATATAGATTTTCTGATCTTTCTATAACCAAGACCAATTTTCAAGTGAGACATTTCTTCTTTTGAAAAATGGTGGACATTTTTGTAGTGAATTTTAAGGCCTGTGGTTCTGGTAAATCCCTTTGAACATAAATGACAGTTGTATGGTGCAAATTTGTCAGGGTTTTTCTTTATTTGATTTATCCTGTCCTCACTGTAATCATGCACACGGCTAAGGTGTTTAAATAAAGCCTCTTTTGTCATTGCTCCATAAACACACCCTTCTTCACATCTAAAGGGCTTTAAAACACATTTCTGCTCGTTTTGTACAGGATCTTCAATTGTGTGACACTGATCATTTCTCGTGACATCTTTAGAGCTTTGATCATGCAGGTTAGTGCTCTCAGATTTGTTCTCACATTTGTCTCGACTGAGTATATCAACTAAATCAAGACGTTGTAATGCCCTTTCAATTTCTACGATTTTGCCATCTTCACCAGTATTTGCAGAGATGATTTCAGCTTCATGTTTGATTTCTAAGCCAGTGTTTGAGACAAGTGGATGGAATAAACTGTAATTTGTAGTCATTTCAGAGGGGTCTTGAGAAGACAAATTAGTGTTCTGGATGCTATCTGTGCCACCATGTATGTTTGTTAAAGTGTTACTGTTAAAGGTATTTGATTCTGATGGTGCATAGATGCAGGGTTTGTGAGTCTGCTCAAGTATGTCATTCATGGGGAGAGGTATTTGTGCCATTGAAATATCAGGATCATTCAGAAAATCCAGAAATGATACTGGTAAGTCAGCAGTAAGATCAATTTCATCAACAGGTTTGCACTGGGAACGTTTTGATAAATGACCTCCAAGTGACTTTGTGCTTGAAAACTCTCTGTAGCACCTGCAACAAATGACTTTCCCATCCTGTATTATGGCAGGCCATTTTGCTCTCTTAGATGATTTAACTTTTTTGGATTTCCTAGTTTCACCAGAACCTGAAACATTTTGATCATCTGAAGGGATTCCTTCTGTTCCTTCCTGTGTCAATTCATGATCACAAAAGTCTTTTGGACTTTTCTCACCATTCAGGGGGGCAACACTAAAGAAATCATCTGATGATTCCTTAAAATGAGGGGTTAAAAGATTTGACACGGTTTTGAGATCTGATGATAGTAATGCATCAGTACTATCAGTGCTGATTTCTTTGATTGAATTTTCCAATGGCTGCAATGAAATAGGACCTGCCTCTGAAGGGAAAGTTGAAAAATATAGGCTGCTATTCTGCCCAGACAAAGAGCAGATGGAAATATCACCGGCATGGTTTTGTCCAATCTGACTGAATCCAGGATTAACGCTTGACTCAACCTGTGACAAATCACAAGTCTGCTCACTGTTAAAGGCATGTAGTACTCTTAGAGAGCTTGACACATATTTTGAGGCTTCGTTCATCACACTTGAGGGTGTGTTGGTATTCACAGAAAGGGGGTTGATGTCATCATAAGATGAGGGTGACGAGTAATCTAAGACTGTGTCAGAATGGTATGATGGGTTTGTGTGCTGGTTGTCAGACAAAATCATAGAACTGTAGGGAAGTACAGAAAAACCTGAATCCAAATTCTCCATTGAAGGTGCTGCCCATGTCTGAGTTATTGGTAATTGCATCAGATCTGTCTGGTTTGGTAATGCTGCACTTTGAGGGTTTTCAAGCTGAGAGCAAAACTTGGCACTTATGGACTGCATACTATCATGATTGGAGAAAACAGAGGGAGTACTTTCAAGCACTGAGTCCAGAAACGTAGTATGTTCAGTTTGTCTGGAACGGCTTGTCCATTTCGCTATCTGAGAACTAGTGGTTGTGCTCTCAGCCGACTTTTTTGCAGCAATTTCTGCAATCCTTTTGTACTTCTTAGATAACTTCCATTCCTCAAAAGCTTCAGAATGAACATTTTTGACATGTCTCGACAAACTTTTTGAGGTGCTGTATTTTCGTGTGCAGGTTTCGAATGGACACACATGAGTCAGACCTTCTTTGTTGGCTTTTTTCACAGAGAGTGACGACTTCAATGTGGACAACTTAAGCTGACGCAATGAGAAAGAAAACAATTTCTTATCTTTCAAGAGTGTCTGAGTTTCACTGTCAGCATTCTTTAGAGCATCTAAATATTTTGGATCATTGCACTTGATGGGAATAGGCTCCAGCTTTACAAAGCAAGATTCAAGATGCAATTGCTTTGTACTTTCAAGACAATGAGGTGTCTTAGCTTCTTCAGGCTGAACAGCATTAGTTGTTAGGGAATCATTTTTGCTAACTGTCAACTGAGCTGTGCATGACACAAGATGCTCAGGCTGTTCTGTGGAGTCTTGAACAGTGTCTATAATGCTTTCAACTGTGTGTTTCCTTTGTACTGGGGTAAACTCTTGAGAAACCTCGTTCATTTGGCTTGGAGGCAGCTCTAAGGCAGGAAAAGTCAGAGTTGGTACTTCAAGTTGAGAAGGTGAGCCCCCATCAACAGCAGACTGGCCCTTCTTCTTAGCATGTCCTTTCTGATGCAGATCTAGCTCAGACAGAGTGTAGAACACCTTGTCGCAGTTTTGGCTTTTGCAGGAGAACGTTATGTAGTGCTGTGCTTCATGATCATACAGCAAGTATGTTTCACTGAATATTCTCTCACAGTTTGGATATGCACACTGTGCCTGAAATTCAGCATGTACTTTTCTGTGCATCTGAAGCTCAGCATTAGAGGAAAAGCTGAAATTACATCCAAGCTGAATGCAAAAATACGGCTTCTCGCCACAATGCAACTGTAAGTGATCATTAAGATGGGTCAAATTAACAAACTGACGGTGACAATACTGGCAAAAAGCCTTCTGGCTCTGTATTTCTAGGAAATGTATTGCTTCCTGCTCATTTTTGTGGGCCTTAACATGTGCAACCAAATTCCTGAAGTACTTGAAAATTTTTTGACAACTTGTAACAGGGCATGAACAACATTCAGTGTTGTTAACATCACGGATAGGGTTGCCCTGTTTGGGGGATGACACTTTAATTTTACTTTTGACTTTTGTGATGGGACTACAGTTTGAAGCATAAACACTTTTATTACTGCAAACTGTCGTCCCTTGGCTAACTTCCACAGCAGTTTTGCTGTCGTGCTCTTCTTTTTTCACGGTACTGCTAGCTGCTGTCAACTTGGTGTCAATACTGGTACGTTTCTTGCTTACACCCATAGCAGCAAGGCGTTCCTTACATGACTGTTTCACATGAGATGCCACATGAGGCTCTAGAACTACCCTAGTTTCAAATGTTTTAGCACATATTGGGCAACGGAAAATCCCATCTTGAACATGCTTCAATGCATGCTTCACAATCCTGTGTCCAAGGAACTCTTTATCACACAAAACACAATACTGCATATAAGCTTGCCAATTGCGGAATCGAGCAGAAACAAATCCCATCTCTCTCATCTTCTTCATTTCCCTTTTCTTCTTTCTTTCTGCTTCAACTTCACTGAGTTCGTAAGTAGGACTATTGGTAAAATGTAGATCTTGAAAATATTTTTCATCATGGTCATGGATTTCATTGTCTTCACTGTCAGTACATTTATCAGTAGACAATATAGCTGTTGCCTCCTGACCCATCAATGCAAGGCATTGACGTTTTAGAGTTTTCCAGTCCCAGAACTCAGGATCAAAAGGCCACTTCGTCTTTAAGGCCAACAACAGGTCACAGCGTAGTGAGTTCAAAATTGGTGGATCCTCCTGCTCAAGCTTTTGGTCAGGCTCATTAAAAACAGTCTCAATAGCATAGTAAGAGTCCAAAGACGGATTTGTCAGGAACTCAGTGAGTTGACAAGCCTGTTTTACTTCCAAATCCAAAGGCAGCAAACAAGAGATCGTTTTGCAGATAGTGATATTACAGCCCTCATTATCATGAACTCCCATTTTTAGTGCTTGAATACACATTTCGATGCACACTGAGAGTCCATTTTTCTCATCCTGAGAAAACAAAAATGTCATTGTCAGTGCCATTGCCTTAGTTTTTGTAAAACATTGATATAAAACAAAAACTTTTCTTACCTCAGCCTGAATGACTTTGATGAGGAGCAGAATATGGTACACACTCACAGCGAGGCATGCTAACAGTCTGCATTGCTCCAAAAAGGCCTGTTTTGATTCGAGTCGTATTAGAAGTTTACTCCAAAACAGTGTCAGCTCCCTGTAAGATATACAATTGATCCACGAGCTCTTAAAAAATAAATCAAGCACTAAAACATACGTAATCTTTATCTTTAAAATACACAGTATGTTAGAATATATATACATGTTCACGCTCATGAAAACTCCTGTTATAATCATCATAGCTGTCTACTCTGCACAATAAATTTCTGATTTACACTGTGTCTATGTCTTGACTATAACAGGGACATTTGTCCAGCCAGTGAGTTTACATAGTCATCCAGCCAGTTAAAAAGCCTGCACTGAACAAAACAATGATGATCAGTGGTTTTCTTCCGTGCCAGTGAACGCGAAATATTTGTGTCAGGTTATGTTGCATGTGCGTGCATAATTATTATGCAAGGAAGGTTGCAGTCCTGGAAAATGGTGTCACTGGTGAGTAAAGGGTTTCTGGTGGTTTTACACTTCATTCTTAAAGCAATTCACAGTTAATGTGGCTTTATATTTCAATCATTTTTAGCAACACTGCTGATCCAAAAAGCATTTCATTGTCCGATGGACATGCCTTAATTGTGAAATTTCTGTAGTCTTGCATCCTTCTCATGGCTATTTAATATTTGTTGACTTTTCAGTGTCAGTTACATATTCATTTGGCCTAATTTACATGCCATAGAATTTCGCACATCTGAATATAAGGTGTTTTTCTCTTTATAGGAAAGTCACAATTATATACAATTATTTTTTTTTTACTGAAACATCAAAAGCTGAATTAGTTTTCAATTAGTTGAAAATTGAAAATGAAAGCTTATTTAATAATTCATTCATTAATTTAATTTAATGATAAAAAACTGTTGTATACAAACATCTGAGTTACACATTAGACAGCTAACAGGTTAAGTAAAATAAAGTGAATATGTAATATGCACCATATTACACATTTAATATATTTATTAAAATGCTATTCTCTAGAGTTACTTTTCTAGTTAACTAATGAGCTATGGATATTGAATTGCTTCCATATGTATATGTTATGTTACGTGACTTTGATTGCAAGCTTTTTTACTGACATCTTTTCACAATTGAAACTGATTGAGCGCCTACATGAGAAATGATACATTTCAGTAAGTTGTACTGTTTTTTTTTCAACAAACCTTATGTCCATTCATGTTTATTTTGTGCTATAACCAGTAGTAAAGATGAAGAGATGATCGTTCATTGCGCTCCGTGCTGCTGCTTGACACTGTTATGGCATTAAAGAGTTTCAAAACAACATTATTGTTTGAATTTTGTGATCAAATACAAATCTGAAAGTTTTGTTCACGCAGTAAGTCAAAACAGTATAAATCTATATTTTTTTATTTTAAATTTATCAATTCATTTATCGATTCAAGATCAACTAAAATCAAACTTTTGTCAATATTGTCTACCTAGCTAGTATACACACAGCCAGCATGTTTACCTGTTGTAGCTTTTCCATGTTGTGCACATGAAATAGATGCTGACACAGTCCAAATGTGCCATTGGAGGGGCGTTAATCACTGTTTCATTCAATGATTGAAAAAAATATATGATCAGAATATTAACTTGCCTAATAATTATGCACGCACTAGAGTATACACACACACACACACACACACATACTGTATATATAT
>JAOTRC010000013.1:23581504-23595319 GCA_027497675.1 Cyprinella lutrensis | reverse complement strand
GTTTCGTGGACATTTTATAAAACATGGATCTTAGGCTCATTTTGTAAACATAAATAACTGATTTAGATGCGCAAACTCTGTGCCGTTGTGGAGATGTTGGTTACATGCTCGGTGCAGATTTGGCTTCTTGAAGTCGTTCATCCTCGGATACGGCGTGCGTTGCGCTGTTACAAAAAAGCCGTGCACTTCAAGTGAAATGGGGTCTTGCACGACCGCACACCTGTCACAGTCTTCGTCTGCACCGTTCTTTCTGTCTCCTGTACTACACTTCCCAAGATCCTCTCGTCTGCACACCTGATCTCACTCCCTCATCAGCCTCCCATTCAGTGTCCTGTTCATCTGTTTCACCTGTTTTCCACCTCGTTATGTTTGATTCCCTGTGTATTTAGTTCCCTCTGTTTCACCCAGTCTTTGTCGGTCAATGTCTGATGTTATTGTGCGTAGCGTCTGTATTCCTGTCTTCTAGCCTGTATTTTGAATTAAATGTGATCTTCACTGTCATTCTGGACTCTGTAAGAAATCTGGGCGGTCTGATCGAAGGGGGAATTTGCATATCATAATTAATAATTGATAATAATTATTCATACAGATTTGGATCAGACCTGTCTTACATGTTAATAAATCTCCCATTTGGGAAGGCTTATTTCAATTTTACCTATATGCATACATGTGTGTCTCTGCAGTTAACCACAAATTAATTGTTATTAATCGCCAGGACCACGTTTTACAAGACAGGCAAAATCAAATAGCTCAATTAATTCCTAGAGTTTGGAAAGCAAATTCTGTGGCCACAAGAATTAGCTTTTCTGCTCTATGAAAACATACCTTTTAGGTATTTCTAGTTCTGTAAAGCGTGTAGCTTTTGATCGGCACTTCAGGGACTTATATTATGAGCGGACAATCAATCAATCAGGGATGTGCATTAATTGGGGGCACCAGTCCTTACAATGGTTACTGATTTGTTTTGTCATTCTGTTTAGCTGTGTGATTTTCCCTAGCTTATCTTGAGTTTTCTCAGAACTGGACTTTATATTTCACAATTGCAAGTTTATATCATGAAATTCTGAATTCTGCTTTCATAGTTTAACAGGGGTGTGTAGATGTTTTATATCCATTGAACAATGTCAGCAAAACAACCAAATGTATTTTTCAATTTAGGCTGGTGTAAAAATTCATGAAAATACACACAAATGTTATGCATTTTTTCACATTTCCTTTCAAAGAAATTTTGCTTCAAATATTCCTAAAACCACAGCTCAATGATTAGAGAGGGAAAAAGAACAAGGCAGAAATCTGTCTATTTCAAATGAAAAATTCTCATTCAGTCCAACATTCAAATCCATACAGTGATCATCTAAACAGTAAGCACCACCAGGGAACAATATGGAGTTATTGTTCCCCAGTACTTTGCATTACAAAGTACAGGAAATTTGCCAGCAAATAGAATGACAAACCATAACATGAAAAAAAGAGAAAAGAAATCCAAAGCACTTAAAACCTTTACATCACTTGGAGGATAGAAATACCTTTTCTGGGGCGAACATTTGCATGAACAAAAAAACAAAACCACGACTTGACAGGTTAACCTAAGGTTAGTTAACACTGTCATTGATGTCATTTCTGGTCGTCTATTCATACCAAATTTTGCTCATAGCTAATTAAACTGAGACTACAGGAGAACAACAGTGATGGTAAGAGATAGATCTTTTTCAATGTTTACATAGCAAACACACTGTTCTCTCAAATGAGAGACTGCACATTGAGAATGATGAAAGAAAGCTCTGGTTAAAATATAGCTGGGGAAACAGGGGTGGGCCTATAACAAAAGTTTGATAACACCAGAAAAGATAACATTAAAGAACCTCATTAGAAGAAACACAAATTGGTGCAAAATGTACTTACATGATATACACAGCACTGAAAATTAGAAGAGATAGAAATATGCAGTAGAATGCATATTTCTATGCATATGAAAAAATAAAACTTTTTAAGAAAGCCAAAAGCTTTAATAACACACTTGAAAAACAAAAAATACTAACAACAATTCCAACTTACAAACAGGAAACAGACTCAGGATGCAGCTCTACACACCAGGGGCACTAGGTATGACAGTGTGAGAACACACACATGGCTAGAGCTCAGCAGAGCGAACCACAACTAGGATCTTTCTTTTTTGCTTAGTGTATTGTAATGGTTATTTTGTCAGTATGCTGGTTAATTATCAACACAGAATTAGCATGTCAACAAATGAGTCAGACACCAAAACGGTGGTTATGCTAGTAAAACTAACACTGTAATAACAATTGGTTTCTCATTTCTAATGTTGACTGATTCAACTATCAACTTAACAGTGACACATTGAGGGAGGTTGATGGAGTATTTTAGTGTGGATCATCTGATTGTATTGACAGTATTAACAGTTCAGAAAACCATAAATATTGTAATTATCTTTGGATAGGAGATAACAACACATTTCAGGAACATTAAAACAATGTATGCATAAACAAAAGACTTGGAATAAAAAAAGTAAAATGACATACCATTTTAAGTAAATCCCAAGTTAAAACAAGTGGCCAATATGGTAACCCAAAATCAATATTACAGACTAAAATGGAAGAAGATAAAATATTTGGTTTAACATCCAATAAGGATTAAAACTTTTTTCTTTCCATCTTAAAAATAAATCACCAATATGGTGAAAAAAAATATGGTGCAAACACCTTAATCTATATTATTTTACTATCAATAATCTATATTGTCAGTTAACTGGTTCACAATGAATCTGAGACCCCTGCAGGTCAGACAATTTTAGGAGAAACGCTACAATAAATAAAAACCTAATCAAGTCTAGAGCCAATGCAAAAGTAAGCTATTGATGTACATCTCTATGCCAACAGCTGCCCATGTTTGTTCATTTATATAATTGTTTTTTAGTTTTAATGTCAGTTCAAAGTAAGACTTAAGTCTGTTGTTCCTCAAGCAAAATCCTCAAAAAAACCAACAGAAATAATAATTTGTAAAATCACATGTCTGCTCACATTAGAAGACTGATGGAAATGGGTTGTGACAAATAACTTCCATTTTTATATTTACACCGATTCAAGTTTGTGAAAAAAAGAAGAAAAAAAAGTCATTTACTACGGTTTTAGATAGAAGACCAAATCCTATTTTGAGACAGGATCAAATGTCAGTATTGTCCTCTTTGGAATACTCTTCTGCTAGCTGCTCATAGAAATGGTCATGGTCTGACCCATCTGTGGTGAATACAGAGGTCTCTGATTCTGAGCCCTGTTCCTTTATGCCTAAATTCTCAGCTTCAGATGAGACAGATTTCAGAAAGTCATTATCATCATCCTCCAGGTTGTTGTTTAGCAAATTCTCCTCATCAATGAAGGTGATGTTAGCATTGGGAAACATGAGGATCTGGTTAACTTTGGAGTCCAACGTGATCCGGCCTTTACTGCAGCCTGCAGGTTCAAGACCCTCTTGGTTCTCTCCTTCCTCCTTGTCCAATTGATTCTCATATATTCTCATACAATTTAGGTCAGTGTCTATCCCTCCTCCCCCATGCATTTCTTTCATGAGTAGACATTCCTCTTTGTTAAGAAGGTAACCCTTGGATTTTGAGAGGGCTACAGCAACTCTATCACTGAAGCTAAAGCGGCGCTTCTGTCGAGGGGAGCGGTCTAGACTGAGGATGGAATTACCTTTTACAGAAAGAGAATCATAGCAGCTCTTTGAGCGTTTTGGTGCTTTATTCCTGCTACCAGTAATAGAGCTCACAAGTTGATCTTCTCCTTCCTTCTCAACACCTATTTGCTTGATTAAGTCATTGTAATCTTCTTTTTTCTTGGACAGAAAGCTGAAGATGTTGACTTCATTAGGGGTAGGTGGCAGGGGTAGGGTCTTGTGACTTTTTTTGATGCACTTTAACTCATCCAGAGAAAGTTTGCGCCTTTTACGGCGCTTCTTTAGAGCTTTGTGTGCCTCCACAACCATGCGCACCTTCCAATTGAAGAAAAGGGAGAGCCATGCCAGACCAAGATATATCCACACCTCCACAAAGTAGCGATAGAGAGTAGGGTAGTCAGCATTGGGATCAACACCTAAACAAAATACAGATAAGAGAAAGAGAAAAAAAGTTTGCAAAATGATATCACAATCACGAAAAACATTGAAGTGATTTCCTCAGTTTAAATGTTGGAATTTTGATATGTGCCCCGTGCTGGCAAAATGACTCTGAATGCGCACGGCCTAATAAAAATGGTTTTCACAAAAATTAGTTAATTAAGCCGTCCTCTTGTGATCCCAATGCTCCAAATAGCGATTCAACATCTAAAAGTATCTTGGTTAATTTTCTGAGGAGTACCTTTCCTTTGTCCATGAAAATACAGTTTTTTATGCTCGCTTCTTGACGACTGACACTCTCAGCGGAAGTTTGGCATCATTTTAAAGCGCGGTATATAGATATATTTTTTATAGATAATTGGTTTTGACTTTTTTGATTTTAAGGTGATTGCTAGGTGATTTTGTTTTAGAACCTTCAGTAAACTAACTCATTTTTTTACTCAAAACTTTTCTCAAGACTTTGCTGACTATCATGTATACATATGTATACATATTATGGGGGGCCAAACATGAAATAATTAAATGTAATCCTGAATATATAGTTAAAACTCTGAATATATAAATGTAAACCTGAATATTTAGTTATAACTCTGAATCTTTTAACTCTGAATTCAGATAAATGTAAATCTGAATATATAAATGCAAATCCTGATTATATAGTTATAACTCTGAATATATAAATTTAAATCTGAATCTGAATATATAAATGTAAATCCTGAATATATAGTTATAAATCTGAATATATAAATGTAATCCTGAATATAGTTCTGAAAGTTTAAAGTAAAGTTTAAAATGTGATGGTTATGTCGATGCAGTAAAAAAATATGCAGATATTTAACTAGGCATTGTTAACATTTAGCACATTGCACATTGTACATCTTAAAACATGTTATCAACATATTAAATCAAACTGTTTGCATGTATTAAGACATTGCTAACATAGCATGACTTAACATGTTGCTACATGGCATTTTTTTTAAAATAACATTTCTAAATTATGTTGAAACTTGAAGATATCGGATTCTTCTGCGCAGGCTGAATCGTAACGTTCAGCTGTTTCTGTAAATTGAGGTAAACATTTTTTGTATTATTTATTGCTTAATTATATCTTTAAAATGTAATTTTAAAGTTAAAATGTTTTATATTTTAAAGCTTTCATAAGCTTTCAAAGGTTTTCTGATTCATAAGTTTGTAACATTGTCATGTTTGCGCACCAGTCCATGATGCGGCTGGTAAACGATGACGTGTATATGTTGGAACTGTTTTAGTAATGTAAATTATCAACTTTAACAAACGTATAACTTTATAACTCAATAAAATAATGTTTTCTAAACTGTATGAAAATAATGTTAGTTTGACTGGAAAAAAGCAGTTACATGCCTTTCTCATATGCTCTTGCTCACGTGCAAGGCTGTGAGATTGCTTAATAATATTATATAATATTGTATTATATTATATTATAGCCTGTTATATTATTAGTTGCTTATATGCAATGTTATTAATGAGATCTTTTAAAAAAGTAATATCATGAATTTATCATGAATGACCCACTTTTACATTAGGGAAGAACTCCTCAATAGAGACATCACAGAGTACTGAATGCTAAGGGTTTTTCCTGTATGTAACAGTGATTAAAGTTCACACACCAACCTCTACTACCCCTCCATATGACTACTACTATATTCTTTTCAAGTACTACTGGGGAGAAAAAAAAAACTGAGCATCTGAGACAGTGGAATGCGTAGCTGTAGAGAATACCACCTGTATCAGTAAATTTCAAGTCACCAAGAATTTTAGGAGTTGAAAAGTTATGTTAACATTTTTTTTTTGCTCTCTTTCTCTCTCCCACAAATACAACACAACAGTTACTCCAATTAAATTCTTCATTGACGGGGCACAAATTTATGAATCACAAATTATGAAACTCATAGACTCACTTTTTTGCTACAGTTTATGCAGTGAACTTGGTGCAAAACATTTACCCTGTATCAAAAATGTTAAGCAATGGACAAAATTTGCGCAAAAATTTCACTAGACAATTTTCACTACTTTTCAAGACAGTTTAAATGACAATCAAAACGGAGATCAAAATAGAAAATTACTCCCAAGTTTATTACATAAATTTACATTTTACTAGACAGTAGGCCATAACCTTCAGTCAGTCCTTTCTCAGGCTGTTTATTCCCAAACACAATAAACTCAGTAATTATCCTCATTTAGTTGTAGGATGTAATGACTTGCAAACACCCCTTCACCCGAGTCAAACACTTGATGAATGATGAAAATGAATAAAGGATATACAGTCAAACTCTAAAGGAAAGTACAATTGCATATAAATAATTTTTATATTTTCTAAAGATTGACCCACAGGGGCAGCAAAGGGAACAGAGTTGGGAGCCCCCAAGAGATAGTTGCTAATGCAGAAACAGTTTCCATTCTTAACCGAGCATGTCCTGTCCTGCAGATAAGAGAACCATTAAAGGGCCACACCCTTGATACCTTCATAATATCTAAGGCTTTCTATAAAAAAAGAAAGAAAAAGGGATCTATTGAATCATGTTGTTGCGCAACATGAAAACAACACCTTTCACAAAATATTAATAGAAACCTTCAATAAAGCTGACTCTGTGCTATGTTTAGTCCTAAAATATCCATAACATTATTTCCAGTAATAAAAAAAACTTGAACGTCTTTATCTAAGAATTTATTTATAAAAGGAAGTTTTGAAATAGACCTGACATTTTTAAAAACCTGTGGATCCAGGATATTTTTTTGTAAATTATTCAACAATGTCATGCATCCCAAATGATGGCACAGTACCATAAAATGAAAGGATATTAAAATACTAGGACTAAGAATGTCAACGACCCCCTAAAGTAGTCGCGAAGAAAGCACTTCATAAAGTGAGTTGTTGACTTTAAAAGTAATATGTCTTTCAAATAGCTCAGGAAATTAATTCAAATTTACTCAAGTAATTCATTGCTTCAACTACAACGTTCCCTGGCGAAATATTCAAATATCCTTATAAGGTCAACCTTGTTAATGAAAAACATTAAAAAAAAACTCACAAAAAAACTCACATCCTTGCACTGGGAAGAGAAGATGGATGGACTCAGTACCTTACAGTATATGGTTGCAATTTGCATTTTGTGGTATAATTTGCAAAATAAATGAAAATCTAACAGCTTTAAAAACATTTTACGAATACAAATTCATATGATTTGCCTAATGACGGGTATGTTTAGGGGGCAGGGTCAGGGGTAGGTAATTCATGCAGATTCATATGAATTGGGCAACTCGTAAAATATGTATACGATTTAGCAAAAATCATTTGATTTTGTACGAGTAAGGTTGTATGAATTTGTACAAATTACCCACCTCTTAAAATTTGCATGAATTGCCATGAGATCGGGTCGGTAATACATTTCTTAAAGGGATACTTCAGGATTTAGCATTAAGCTTTGTATCAGTAGGAAACCAGTAGTATTTTAGAATTACTGTGCTTCCGCCCCTCATATTCCCCTGATATGAGAGAAAAATTAATTTTAAGTCTGAAAAAATCCTCCGATGACGCAAAAATCGTCATTTTGCGTCATCGGAGGATTTTTGGGCCAGAGGCTAAAGACTACAGCCAGTGTTCCGCATGTTTTCACCATGCCCATATGGGGCGGGATCTCACTAACAGAATGTAAACATCGTGTCAGCCATCATTCTGTTGAAGCTAAGCTAATGGGCTCTTGCCTCTTGATCTGTGTAGAAAGTTTGTATAGTAGGCTAATCACGATGGTGGAAAGTAGTTTTGAAGTTGAAATGGCAGAAGGGGTTTTCGAAGATCTGTTGCGAAAATCTGATGCTCACGGCTACCTGTACGAGCCAGTTGCGGGAGATGGAGGAACAAGAGGTGGCCGGAGCGAGACAGACTCGAGCTGGGACGGGCGAGAATCGGATGCTCGCGGCTACCTGTACGAGCCGCAATATAGCGATAAACAGTTGCAAACAGTTGTGGGAGATGAAGGAACAAGCGGCCGGAGTGAGACAGACTCGAGCTGGGACGGGTGAGAATCTGATGCTCGCGGCTATCGGCTAAACCGTCGCGGGAGATTGAGGAACAATAGGCGCCTGGAGCGAGACAGACTCGAGCTGGGACGGGCGAGAATCTGATGCTCGCGGCTAGCTGTACGAGCCGCAATACAGCGATAAACAGTTGCGGGGTTGGAGAAACAACAGCCGGCCGGAGCGAGACAGACTCGAGCTGGGACGTGCGAGAATCTGATGCTCGCAGCTAGCTGTATGAGCAGCGATAAACAGTGATAAACAGTTGCGAGAGATAGAGGAAAATCTTCTGGTGAGATCGATGAATAAAAGTTATAACTCACATTGAGTATGGATTAGCCTAGATAATGTATTAGCTTAGAGAAATAGTGATTTCAATTGGAGGAAACAGTTCATAAGCAGAGCTACTAAGTTACTCTGTTAGCATGGTCCTGTCTTGCATCATATTTTTAATGTTAAAGTCTAAGTCGTGTTATATAGATTAGGCTAGTACATCCCAGTACAATGCAATTTAGCACCATTTCGATGGAAATTTATCATATAGCTCACGATGTTTCAAAGCAAGCCTAGCTGTATCCATTTTTGGATTCTGCCGTCTGTAACCAGTAGGCGTGGTTTGGGAGTGGCCTCGTAACGGCAGCATTCTGGGAGTTGAAGTCTTTAAACAACATAAGTAAAAAATACATTTTCTGCATTTTCTCAGTCTACAAAGCTTCAATTTCAAAAATAAATTCACATTTCTATTATATAAATGACCAATATTAAATACACATTCATCTTCCCAGAGGTGAAGTATCCCTTTAAGAGTCCCTTGCACACCGAATCCAAAATTCTCATCCAAAATTTTCGCACGTTAAATTAATACGACCTCACATTTTAGCAATCACTGCCTCCGAAACTTTCGTGTGTCATAAAAAAATTTGGATCGGGGTTTGATTTTCTGCATTTTTCACATCCGTACCCTTTTGAGAGGTGTTTTGACAATTCAACGCCATCGAATGAAGAATATGAGAAAACACATATACAAAAATTTCACACATGTGTGCAAGGATCTTAAAGGATGAAGACAGCAAATATATGACTTACATGTGCCTGTCAATCTTCTTGGCCTCCCTGTAACGACGCAAGAGACGACGTAGAATTCTCATGCGACGCATCCAGCAAAGCTTCTCTGGCATTCGGGCATTAGCTGTACCCTTCCTCTTACCTGAGATTTAAGATTGAAACAAGCCAATCAACCACTGAAAATGAATATGTTTGATTTAAAAAAAAATACAGAAACATTAACATTTGACTTACCGATACCCATGTGTCGGCCCTTACGACGTGCCAGCGTGTTCTTGCGGCATCGGGCACGAGAGTGAACAGTTACAGGCTTCTTTATGATCAGACCATCCTTAACCAACTTACGAATTTGCTGGCCTAACAAACAAGAATCAATATGGTTAAATAATGCACACATATTCCTCAGCTAATGTATTGAGCAAGCTATCAGCTGTCATCACCAGGCTTGTTTGGAATGCTAAACACCTCACATTTAATGTACTCCGTTTGCTGAATTGACCCTTCTGTCAATTTCCTAACTGCACTGTGCTGTCAAAAACCGAGTAATAACGAACAATTAAATAACCAGCATAGTCCTCACTGTAAGACCTAAACTTGCTTTGATTTTTATTAAAGCAACAAGTGTCATTCAAGTCAAGAGCAGTGAGTGATTTTCTCTTCGTCTCGTTTGATTAGGATTAATGACAGGTGGGAGCAGGCATTAGGGTTCTGTCACTTTAAAACCAAATGTACAGATCCAATATACTGACACACATTCTACTTCCTCCCAACTGTTTGTGTTCACTTAAAGGGATACTCCACTTTTTTTTGGAAATAGGCTCATTTTACAACTCCCCCAGAGTTACACAGTTGAGTTTTACCGTTTTCTAAGGTACCGATTTTCTGATATTTAGAAGAATATCAGTAACCAGACAGTTCCTGGTCTCATTGACTTCCACAGTATACGTACATACATATATAAATACAGCTCAGATAGTCTTGTCATTTGTAAAGGTCTCACAGAGCAAAATACAACAAAGATTGTTTTGAGCTTTGACTAAACTTGAGTGAGTATTTGTACGTGAAGCCCTGCAAAACCCACATGTAAATAAAATATGGATATGGAATATTTTAGTAACTTCATAAAACATGCTCTGATTGTGGAAAATGACACCATTATTTACAGCAGATTCTCAAGATTAAAAAACTTTTCACTGTGTCAATCGAGACATTCCTCACAGAGTTACGACAACTCCACAGTCGCACACATGTAGCCAAGTGGCGTCTTCGCAATATAACTTCATGACACATGCATTGATCGTACAAAATGTGCATCATTACAGTGGATGCTCCTGTTTGAAATGTTTCCAAAATCAACAATTAATTGTGTTGATCATGAGGTCACGGAGGAACAATTTAAAAATGATAAGATTAGGGGGTGTCAAGGGATAAACAAAAAAGCCACCCACCTTGGCTCTAATTGCTGTAACTTTTGATTGCTTTATTCTATTACCACAAACTTTGATCTGGATGCAGGTCACACGTAGAAGAACTTATTTTAACCGTCTAGTCTAAAAGTAAGAACCCCTCTAAAGACTTGTATGTTTAATCAGTGGTAAAAGTGGGATTGGCAGGTGGGGGAACCCTACAACCTTTTGGGACAAGAGTGTCTCTGTTACTTGAATTTAATGGTTTTATTTTGGTCCATCTACATCTACACTGATATGATGATACAATGCTGAACATCAAATATCTGAACATCAAAATGTGGAACACAACCTTGTTTTTCACAATGTAAATTCAAACATAAAAATGGGAAGTCCAAAACTGACTCATATTTAAGACCAAAATGGCTGAAGACAACTATAAACAGAAATAAATCACAACCACAATTATGGAAATTTGACATTTATTAGCCTACTTCACCTTCGACTTTTAACTCCACAGCAAAATCCACTAGCTTTGGCTAAAACAGCAACTGTCAGGGGCAGACTGGGACGAAAATTCAGCCCTGGCACTGTAGCCATGCCAACCCACATTAGAGCTCCCGGGACTCCAGACTGGTGCAGCGCACAGTGACATTCATTAACACTCAAGCCACTGGCCTCACTCAATTTCCTCAGCTCATGCCCTGCTCTTTACCGCAACATTAAAGCTGCAATGTGTAAACACTTTGAGTATTTATTAACAGAAATGCAATATGACATTCATAACTATGTTTTCAGTGGTGTATAAATACACCAAAAGAACTAACTTAAAAAACGTAATATTTTTGTTACCTTAGAAGTTAGAATGAGAAATTTATACCTACATAACCGCAGGCACCCCCTTCTATGAAGGTCGACATATTGTGACGTCATGTTTCTACTGTAGCCGAACGCGAACAAACATTGTTACAGAGCGCGTTTCGTTCATACCTTAAAGAGAGAAGCCCCAGAAACCTAGAAGCTAGCCATACACACCTTGAGTAGTGACTTTTCCCTTGTCAGTGGTGCAAAATATGTAGTTGGATTGTTTCATGTAAATTAGTTCTTCTCCCTCGCTGTGTTATGGCTTTGCTATGTGGTGATAAATGTGCTTATTACTTTCGTGATACAGCTGATTAATTTTCTTGTCATTGATCATAAAACAGTATGTTACAGGAATCACTAACCCGTCGATTGCAGTCGACAAGTTGATCTTTACCTTTTTTAAAATTGACTCAAGTGTCGTTCTTTGTTCATGTTTCAAAGAAAAGCTTAAGTTCAAATCATCCAGAGTCGAGGCCAAAGCCGAATCAAAAGACAGCTGTTCGCCAGCAGCAACCATTCTTTGCTTTCAAGTAGCAATGAACAGTCACATCTCTGTCGTCATTATGTTAAGCCCACCTTCCGTCTGTATAGATGATGTGATTGGCCTGACTAGAGTTTGGGTTTTCCAGCTCGAAAGTCAACGGAGAGTTGCTAGACTACACTGGCTAGGGGGAGTATAAATTTCTAAGCTAGCCTTAAGCATAAGGGCGTGTGACAATTTATTGTATTGGCTTAATATAAGCAATGGTAAATGTTTCTTGATTCATTTGTGACCTTAAAAAAGAAAAAAATAAATAAAAATCTTACGGGAGTTGGCATTTGCAATCTCATTGGTTTCATTGGGGTCCAGCCAGACCTTCTTCTTGCCACAGCGCAAGACACTGGATGCCAAGCGCTTCTGCAGTCTGAGCATGCTGAAAGATCAAATATTAAAATTAAAACTCATCTCATTTTCTTTTATTTAGAGAGGTAAATAAACACAGAAAGTGTGACAATTAAACATTAAAAAGGAAAGAAAGCAAAAATTATTAAAACAACAAATTTTAAGCAGATGTATGGAATTTTGTTTTACGACACAGTAAAGAGCCACAAAATGGTATTCATTGTTTAAATTTCTCTAAAACAAAAAGAGAACAAATCTGAACATTGAGAAAGTAGTTTCATGTCAAAAGTAACTTGTTCTGTCCTGCCTATCAGCACGTTGTCAGTGTCCTCTTTGCTCCGCAACGTATTTTTCACTGCGTGAAAACATGGTGTGGTGTGAGAGCAGTATGACTTGTTGGACATAGCAACAGTAACTAAAGGGGGTGGAGCATTGCGAACGGTCAATGAAACGATAACTGTAAATACATTTCCTCGATAAATCAATATCAAGAGTTAGAATGCGCAATTTACTTTACTTCATGAACAAGCGTGCACACATGTAATATATCTATCTATATATAAACATGCTTAAATCATTTTTTTACTATGATTTACAGAAGACCCAATAAAATGTCATTCAGTGTAATTATTTATGTATCAAAAATACTTATTAGGCATAGGCTACTTATAACAAGAATCATTTGGTGACATATATTAAAAACACTATTTTACAGTGCAACCACAAATACTAATCAATTCTAATTTTTAAAACGTTAAACTTTGCTAATATCCTTCAGACCAGTAGGTTTTACCCATTTGTCAGCAGTTTTTGTAAGGATAAATACTTGGTGTCACCAAGTATGATAACTATAATGATAATAATAAAGACCAAGTATGATAACTATAATGATAATAATAAAGACATATAAAAAAAAAATCATTCTAAGCTACAGCCAATCAGAATCCGGAGCAGGTTCTGTTCCAGGGTAGGTTTACTTCTGAGTTGTTCAGCGCATGCTAGCCCAATTGGCTTTATGCACAGCTGTACTACTTCTTGAACTTCAGCCAGCTCCTTGTTTCCTGTCCGCCATTATTGGACAAATTGATTAATTCAAGTGAGCCTGATCTCAGTAGTCACAGCAACAATAATCAGACACACCTGAATTAATCAAGTTTGTCCAATAATGGGAGACAGGAAACAAGGAGCTGGCTGAAGTTCAGGAAGTAGTGGAGCTGTGAATAAAGCCAATTGATGACTGAGGCTTCAATGAGCATGACAAGATTGTGCACAGACAGTATTATATAGACCATTTCACAAGATGTAAACAACACTGGTCCAGAAACACTTCCTGTTTCATTTTGTAACTGTTTTCTTTATTTCACATGTAAAGAAAACATCTTAAAGATGTTTGTTTAACTTTTTGATTCAGTTTTA
>JAOTRC010000013.1:23444892-23464501 GCA_027497675.1 Cyprinella lutrensis | reverse complement strand
AAATAAGAGTCTGAAGAAACTGAAAGTATACCAAATAAAAGCATAAAATTAAACTTAAATGCCTGAAGGGCAGAACACTCCCCGTCTGACCTTAAAGGTCACTATCAACTATCAAATGTCTCTGAACCTTCAGTCTTTGGGCAGAAGAAGAACTACTTCTGACACTGGTCTCAAGAACACCTTTGCAGAACCTTGATCCGATGTCCTGAGCTCCACCTTCCTTACTTTGCTGTCTCTACCAGGGAAGACAGCTGTGATCCTTGCCATAGGCCACATGTTACGTGCAGCTTGCCTGTCCTTCAGGAGCACAATGTCCCCTTCTTTCAGGTCACGTCGAGAATCTTTCCATTTTCGGCGTACTTGTAGAGTGGGAAGGAACTCCTGACGCCAGCGACGCCAGAATCTGTCAGCGAGAGCTTGAACTTGTTTCCATTGTCTGCTGAGAAGATCCTTATCTGTGAAATCTCCCTGTGGTGGGGCCACCCCAAACTTCTGGGTAAGTATCATTGCAGGAGACAATATGAATGGTGACTCTGGGTCAGTGGAGACTGGAACGAGAGGCCTGGCATTGATTATTGCAGTCACTTCCATCATGAGTGTACAAAGGACGTTGTGGGTAAGTTGGATGTTCTTTTGAAGCAGGATTGCATCAAGGATCCGTCTTGATAGACCTATCATACGTTCCCACGATCCTCCCATATGGGACGCATGAGGAGGATTGAACACCCATGAGCAACCCTGTTGACTCAAGAAATTCTGCACTGTGAAGTCAGGTTGCTGTCGGCTTAATCCCAGTTCCTTTGCAGCAGCTACAAAGTTTGTTCCGCAGTCCGATCTTATCTGCTTCGCAGGTCCCCGTATGGCAAAGAACCGTCTCAATGCATTGATGCAACTGGATGTGTCTAGGGAGTCGATGAGCTCGATGTGCACAGCTCGGGAGCCCATACAGCAGAATAGCATAGCCCATCGTTTGCTTAGGGCCTGTCCACCTCGTGTACGCCTGGAGACGATTTGCCACGGTCCAAACACATCCACTCCTACATAGGTGAAGGGTGGACATGTGTGCAAGCGTTCTGGAGGCAAGTCTGCCATAAGTTGTTCCTCTGTCCTTCGGCGTAACTTTCGGCACACTACACATTTGTGCAAGACAGAGGCAATAAGTCGTTTTCCACTCATGACCCAGAAGCCCGCTGCTCTTAGGGCCCCTTCTGTGAAGTGGCGGCCTTGATGCTTTACCTCTTCATGATATTGTCGCACCAACAGTAGAGAAACGTGGCTGGTCTTGGGCAAGATGATGGGGTTTTTTTCCTGAGTGCTCAAGTCGGCGTGTTTTAATCTGCCACCAACACAAATCAAATCACCTTCAAGAACAGGTCTGAGCTTGTGAAGAGAACTGTCCTTGGTTACAGCTTGTCCAAGCTCAAGAACTGCGAGCTCTTTTGCATAAACATCTTCCTGTGCGGCTCTGATGATGATGTTTTTCGCCTGAGACAACTCATCCGCAGTGCGTGGGAGGTTGCAGTGATGCCATCCTTTACATTCACTGGACTTTTCATGTTTGTAAGTGCTGGCTATGTGCATAAGTAGTGCAATAGCCCTGGTGAGGGAGTGCATGCATGAAAAGCGCTGTAACCGTGTGGCGGTAAGGCCTCGGTTTTGAGTCTGAGTAAGAAAACTACTCACTTCAGGTCGTATTTCCTGGTCTGATTCTGGGTTAACAAGTTCAAACGTCCAGCCTGTATCTGTGTCAGATGGATTTGGTTTGTGTAAAAATGCTGGTCCAGTGAACCACATAGTCTTTGTCAATTGAGACGCAGGAACTGACCTGGATGCGTGGTCAGCCGGGTTGTCCTCTGTGTTGACATAGAACCATTGGTTAGGTCTTGTGGATTGACGAATTCGTCTGACTCTATTGTGAACGTAGACGTAAAAGCGTTTTGTCTGATTGTGAATATATCCAAGCACGACCTTGCTGTCACAATAGAACTTGATTTCATCCAGCTTCAGGTCCAATTCATCTTGGATAAGTTCGGCCACTTCCACGGCTAACATCGCGGCACACAATTCCAACCTAGGAAATGGTAGGTTCGGACTGTGGGGCCAGCTTAGCCTTCCCCAAGATGAATCCTACTTCGACTTGTCCTTCAGCTTGAATGGTCCTGAGATACGCCACGACTCCAATTGCTTTTGTGGACGCATCGGAGAACACGCATAGTTCTGTGTGTACAGCATTGGAAAGTGACGTTGCTGTGTATGAACGTGGGATATGCAGCTTGCTTAAGTCGTGCAGTGACTCACGCCATGCTTCCCATTGCTTCAACTTTTGGTCTGGAAGAGGAGCATCCCAATCACATGTGTTGACACTGAGTTTCCTCAAGAGACTTTTGCCTTCAATAGTCACCGGTGCAACCATGCCTAAAGGATCGAAAATGCTATTCACTGTTGACAGGACTCCCCTGCGAGTGAAAGGTTTCTTGTGCTCTGAGACAGTGAATGTGAAAGTGTCTATCGTTGTCTCCCACAGCAGTCCCAAACTGCGTTGCACTGGTGTAGCTTCACCGCTAAGGTCAAGGTCTTTCTGAACTGCCCTATCCTCTGGTGCAAAGGTCTGAAGGACGGCTTCACTGTTTGAGGCAAACTTGTGAAGCCTCAGGTGCGATTCACTGAGAGAGGTCTGCGTTCTCTGTAGCAGACTAATGGCTTCGGCTTCAGTAGGCACACTGATGAGCCCATCATCTACGTAAAAATGATGTTCGACAAACTGGTTCGGGACCTTCATGGATAGCTCTCCTTAATCCGTAGATGGCTACAGATGGTGACGGACTGTTGCCGAAAACATGGACCCTCATCCTGTAGTCGATAATGTCCTTAGACATGTCGTTGTCTCTGTACCACAAAAACCTCAGGTAGTCTCTATGGTCTCTGCGGACAAGAAAGCAGTGGAACATCTGCTGTATGTCAGCGATCACTGCTACCTGTTCCTTGCGGAAGTGGATTAGCACCCCAATGAGTGAGTTATTGAGGTCTGGGCCTGACAAAAGAACATCATTTAAAGATGTGCCAAAGTACTTTGCGCTGGAGTCAAACACCACGCGGATGCTTCCAGGCTTTTGCGGGTGGTAGACTCCGAAAGTAGGCAGGTACCAACACTCTTCATTCTCCTCCAGTGGAGGAGCCACTTCTGCATGTCTGTTTTCAAATATTTTCTTCATGAATTCTAGAAACTGGTCTCTCATCTCAGTTTTTCTCCGCAGCGTTTTCTCCAGGGCGGTGAAGCGAGTGAACACCTGTTCCCGATTGTTGGACAAACATTGACGGGGAACTCTAAAGGGGAGAGGAGCGACCCAGTTGTTTAACTTGTCTCTATACATTTCTTGTTCCATGATTTCCAAAAAGATTGTGTCCTCCATGGATGGGGCTGCTTTGTTGTCTGACTCAGTCTCGCTAAAGACCTGTAGTCCAAGGGCCTCCAACGATGTCTTGTGTGTTTTGTTCTTCTGCTCCCTGCTATGGGACACATCTTCAGCCAGCTTCATGAAGCCTTCACATGGTCTTAGAATAGAGGGTCAACCATTCTCCAGCACACTTGTCTTAAACGCGCTCACAGCTGGTTTGTGTGCATTTCCTAGGCACACGTCTCCTACCAGGACCCATCCCAAATCCAGTCTTTGTGCAAATGGGGCGTTGTTTGGTCCGCTCACTTGCTGTCGGACTTTATGGACTCTCACAATGTCTCTGCCTAGCAAGAGGAGGATTTCCACATTGGGGTCGAGTTCTGGTATGTGTGCTGCTACACATCGTAGATGATGATGGTGGCGGGCTGCATCAGGTGTCGGTATTTCAGAGCGATCAATGAGAATGTCATTACACTCAATTAGCGATGGTAGCGGTAGGCTAGTCTGCCCATCAAGCGATTCGACCTGGAAACCCTCTGCCTTTCTGCCTGATGTCTCAACTAATCCAGCACAGGTCTTCAGTGTGTAAGGGAATGGTTGACCTTTGATGTTGAAAAGCTCAAAGAAATCTGATCGCACCAGTGAGCGGTTACTTTGATCGTCCAAAATCACATACATGTTGGTTGCCTTCTCACGTTGACCTTGAGGGTATATTCGTACCAGACAGATCTTCAAGCAGGATCTTGCTGTTCGCTCTGGACCACATACCTGGGTGCAGTGTGAGGAGATGGCTGTACTGTCGCTAGCATGTTCCTCTTCCTCCCCGCCATTGTCTGGTGGGGTTTTAGGCCTTCTGTAGACTTGAGTTAGTGGACCTGGATGCATAGCAGCATGATGTCGGTCGCTGTCGCACTCCAGGCACTTTACTGTTGTCCTACAGTCTCTTGCAAGATGACTAGATGATGTACAGCACCTGAAACAAATTCCATTCTCCTTTAGAATGCTCTTTCTCTCTTCAAGAGCCTTCCCTCTAAATGCTCTGCATTTCCTTAGCGAATGTGGTTTATTATGAATGGGACAGTTTTTCTCTGGTCCACCGAGCTTTCTGTCAGGTGAGTTCACAGGTGGGTCTTTACCTGAAGAGATGTCTGTCTTGTGAACGGATATTTTTCTTCCATAATTATTTGAGACTACTTTGTCCGACTTCAGTCCGTTGTTGCTGGCATATAGAAGATTGAAACTGGGATCGTTCCTCCGGCGTGCTTCGTCGCAGATGAAATCGGCAAAGTAATCGAATGGGGGGAAATACCCATTGTTATCTTCTTTAAATCTCGAGCCGACTGAGAGCCATTTCTCCTGTAGGCCATAAGGGAGTTTCTCCACGATGGGCCCAATGCCCCTGGCGGTATCCAGGTAGGCCAATCCCTTGAGGTAACCCTCTTCTTTGGCACCCTGAATTTCCATAAGAAGATCACCAAGGTCTCTCAGCTTCCCGTAGTCTTTCGTTGATATTCTTGGAAATTCATCCAATCTCTTAAAAAGAGACTTCTCCATTACTTCAGGCGCAGCATAGCACTCTTGGAGGCGTTCCCAGGCCTTTTTAATTGCTACATCTGGGTTTGCGACATGCACAGAGCGAATTCTTTTTATGTTTCACAGACTCTGGTCCGAGCCATTTAATCAGCAGATCTAACATTTCAGTGGTGATTCCTAAGCCAGTAGTAGCATTACTGAATGATGACTGCCATGCTAAATAGTTTTAAGGTGTATCATCAAATCGATAGAGACTTGTACTCACTAAATCACGACGAGCCAGGTAACATGCCAGGTGTTCTGTTTCAGGTGTCATGCTTGAAATGGATGTTGCATACACAGGCACGTATGATGGCGCTGTTACATTAAGTGGTGAATTGTGAGGATGATGTGTTGTCTTGGGTTTTGAGGGGTGTCCACTGTCTCTAGCAGGTGTTGTGTGAAGTGCACGGTCTTTAATTGTTATTGAATGATGTCCATCATATCTTACCAGACCTTTATGACCTCCATTTAATGGTGTGTTGATGTGGGTTTCATCCTTGAATTTAGCATAGTTGCTGAAGAATGGCTTTTTCGGCACTGTCCAATACTCAGGTGGTCTGTTATGGGTTTCAACCTCTTCTTGCCCTTCCTTGTAGCGGTAAGTTGCGTTCTGCTGAATGACTCCATGTCACATAGCTCCCTTCTGACAATGTTGCCTCAGATAATGTTGCATGGGCAGACGCTTGAGCTTGTGCTTCAACATATTCGTTAGTGCGTGTTACAATTTCATTTAATAAATTTGCTTGAGAGGATACATCGGTCTTGATTGAATCTTCTAGATCTAGTTCAGCCGCGTCTAATGTCTCGGCTTGCGCGACAGCTGCAGCCGCCTCTCTTTGAAGTTCAAGTGCGCCTAGTTCGGCTACTAGCTTTGCTTTTCCTAATTGTAACTCGGCTTCCTTCACTGCACTTTGTACCTTCAGTTCTACTTCTTTCTCAGCAAACGCTGCTCGTGCTTTTGCTGCCTCTGCTTTAGCGCGCGCCCTTACTGCAGCGCTCGATGCAGTCGATGAGAGAGAGCTCTTTGATTTTCTTGAGCGCGCAGACGCTTTGTCCATCCTTTCCGATTCCATTTTACTCATCTTGCTTATCTACTTGCTTCTCAAGACATGGAAACTCCAGCTGAATAACGCTTTTTCACTGTACTGTTCTCGCTGAGGTGTACCAACTCTAACTAAACAGTGAGCTAAACTCCCTCTATTCATGAACATGAAGAAATCCTTAATTCTTCGTATGCAGCTTTATTTTCTTTACATTGTACTGAATCCATACATATGAGATGAGAGAGTGAAACTAAAAAACAAACAGCAAAATACTGAAATCAGCTAAGTCGCCTAGCTTTATAAACATAACTTTTACAGAACAAATTCAATATGCTTAAAAGACAACTTAGTCAGAACAAAGATTATATACATACAGCCTGGATACCTTATAGGCTAGCTAGAGAAATTGCTGTGATCCAGTGCGATAAACATTGAATCATCTCTATATTTCTCCACTTCCTGTCAGGACATACCAATTTGCAAAATTTACAAAAATATATCAAAATTTTGACATATGATCTTGATAAATACAGAAAAGTTAGTTCATGCGTTCATGACCCCAAGGCTAGATTATTGTAATGCTCTACTTGGTGGTTGCCCTGCACGCTTAGTAAACAAACTCAAGTATGTCCAAAATTTAGTAGCAAGAGTACTTTTCTAGAACCAGGAACTATGACCATAGCCCGTTTCTGTCAACAATGCATTGGCGCCCTATTAAACATTCCATACATTTTAAAATCTTGCATATTACTTACAAAGCACTAAATGGTTTAGCTCCTCAGTATTTAAGGACGCTCCTAACGAATTGTAGTCACTGTGTAGTCAACAATCAGGCCAAACAACTAGTAGACCTCAAACTTCATTGTGGGATGGGTTTCCTTAAATGGGAGCTTAAAATGAAAGTTTATGTGCGATATCAGAGAGATTAGACCCTATGTTTACGAAGGGAAATGGAGGATGTTCTAAACTGAAATTATATGATTTTACAGTGTAAATGATGTCTAATTTAGAAAGTTCTAACTTTGTGGGTCTCACGGCTGATTTTATGTCAGGGCCTCTAAATGATACAAGCCACACAAACAAGCTTTATTGTATAGATAACAACATATACATGTGTAAGTGATTGTTCATTAAGTCTCAATTTATTTTTACTAGATATACATAGGTGTCCTAAAGATGTAGTTCAGTACATTAACTACTGGCATGTTCACATTGTGCCAAAAAACTTTTTTAAAAATGTTTTAATAGTATACATATCTATTGTTTTCTCATTTAAAAATTAACATCTTTGTGAATTGTTATGTTTTTAAAGTATGCTTCATAAACTTTTCAGAGAAGACAAAAAATGTCAACTCACTTATCAGCAACAGGCTTTGCAATGGTCTCGAAGATTTCCTCTTGATTAGCTGTTTGGTCAAAAACCTTCTGAAACCTAAAAAATGGAAAATATGCTTGTGAAAATGGGTTGTTTAAAGATGAATAAATACATTTTGCTTTTACTTAAAGTATGTTCACAATAGGGGTGGGCGATATAGCCTCAAAATTACATCACAATATTTCAAGACTATTTGCTAGTGATATTTATGACATTTTTCTATTATTTATATTGATATTTATCTATTTTTCTATTTATAGAAAAAAGAGACCATTTTTCTATTACATTTATCTCACCTAAATGTTTGCTCACTCATTGCGTTTTTTACAATGGGGCTTGATTTCAATCTTTGAATTAAATTGCAAAAAGTAGCAAACATTTAAACAAAATAATAAAGATACAAATAAAGAGAAATAAAGAGAAGAGTTTTTGGGTAGGTCTAACACTAGTATTTAGAAATACTACAGAAACTAAATTAAGTAATCAAATGTTAGTCCTGACTAAATTAAGTAATCAAATTAAGTCCTGACTAAATTAAATACTTAGGCTATTAATTCTGATTCCTTACAATTAAAGCTAGTGCATGTTAAAAACAATATTAATGACAGACATATATGACTTTCATATGTGTCACTTTTACAGCTAGTGCATGGATCCATTACATGGTATGTCACACTGTCATGCGTTTTATGCTTTTTTAAGGATGCTGAACACTCATGTGGTTTGTGAAATTGTGTCTCGAATAAAGCTTTAAAATTTATAATCTGTGTGGATTAATTTAGGCTACTCATACAATCTACATGCTGTGGTGAAGGGGTTTGCAGGGGAATTTTCTGCATTATAAGTGGGAGACCTGCAGGAATTATTACAATGATGCGCAATAACCACAATCTTGCACTGAAAACCTCAAGCCCTTTGCTAGTATCTCCTCCTTGCGTACCTTCATAGCCTGATTGTACTTGACAGTTTAGGGCTCCAGAATAACTTTTTTCATTAGGAGCACAGTGGCCCCAACTGAAAATTTTAGGGGCACAACCAGAAAATTTAGGAGCACTAACCACATATTCACATTTCTACTAATTAAATTTCCAGTTTATTACTAGTAAATACTTATATACTTATAATAGATGCAGAAATTACAATGCCTTTGCGTTCTGATTTAATGTTACAAACTCTTGTCTTCTAAAAGCAACCGGCAGGCAGTGGCGTTTTATAAACATGTAAATCAAAAAGCGACGTGTTTGTGATTAAGATTGTGTTTAACTAGTGTGTTGTGTTTAAGCTGTGAAGTACCTGCACTGTTGGCACACTTTGTGTTCCCCGCAGTTATGGGGTAGTGACTGTAACATTCACTGTTCATGGAATTCATCTCCTACTACCTTAACCAGCTGAATAATCCCAGCCAGTCGTCACGAAAATGGTGGGTTGTTGAATGTTGACATACTTTTTGTGTGAATTTGTCCATTCAAGTGCATGACTTGAAAGAGAACTCCATATTTGCGCGCTGTCTGAGATGAGTAGACAACACACACACACACACACACACGAACGCACGCACAGACACACATGCAAAAATCTTCTAGACGCAAGTTCGCTTCTTGCTCTTTGAATGTTTAAATTGGCAAAACTTAAATGAGTTTAAACACTGACGGTAACGTCTGCAGTTCAGGTCTCGCCTGGGCTCGTGAGCTATCAACTCCCGGGTTATGACGGCGTAAATGACAGGCCATGTTTGAGCATTTGGCACCCACATTGAACAGTGTTTACAAAGACTAATTGTTTTGATCACATTTTTTTCGCTGTTTTAATATTATTTGGGAAGCCAGCAAGTGAATTTAATTGGCACACTAGCCACAGGTCGGAAGAATAGTTCAATAGTCAATAGTTCGCTAGTTAGGTTATCTTCGTCTCCTACCCACAGACGTTTAAATGCGCGCTTGATTATCAACCTTCCCCCTCCACACATTAACCACTTACAATGGCCAATCCCTATTTTTCTCACACTCATTGACCTGCCACACATTCATTGATTAGCCCCTTCCACGTTTAACAAACAAAAAATAAATAAATAAACAGGTGGGCAAATTTATTGGTCGCACACTCTCAAATCTGGAGTGTGTTTTTCTTCAAGTGGTGAAACAAGTTTCTTGTGTTTCCACCTTTGTTGGTAACAGTTTTCTTCCATATTTTGCTAAATATTGTGCTTTGTTGCAGGTCTGACTTCTTGGTAACCAATCCAATTCCATTCTATTGAAGTATCTCCTTTTTATGCACTAAATCGTCATCGGAGGCTGACATGCTACTCTTACTCTCAAACAGGTGTTGTTGTGCGCTAGTGAACGTAAATGCGCCATGCGTCATCTCGTTAATATATCATTGATATCGCAATTTGACACTTATTTGATATGATATGATTTTACAGAGCAGGCTTGTACACTTGCTGTTTTATTTTATTATGTAAAAATTTATACCGGTATTATTGTGGGCGGTATGATATAGCACACCCCTAGTTCACAGATCATCTTGGTTACACATGTAAGGTGGGAACGGGAATGCCACGTCAGACTGACCGACGAATAGAAATCTCGCTGGACAGGCCAATCTGCATCAAGTGTAACTAAACGAGCTAATGACCATTGACATGCGATAATTGTATCAACTGCTCCACCTCGCAGTGCAAGTATATAATAAGCAGAAGGTGGATCTCATCTTCAGGTTTTCAGTGAGGAGCCAAGCCACTCAGCCGTGGCACAGCAGTTGTGGCGGCGGGATGTGGCATCTCTTTTCCCTCATTCAGGGAACTAATAGGATAGGAATATCTAACAAAACGCCACAGCTGCTGCCCCCTTCCAGAGCCCTGCATAAGCCTCCTGATCCCTCCTGTCGATGGGATAGGGCTTGCACAGAGATTGTCAATCACTGCTGTTCCACAGGACCCACTCAGTGAGACTATTGGTTAACACAGAGAAAGCATGCCATTTACACTGGAAAAGGAAGCCACATCCTACCCAAAAGGAGTTATGTGGAGTTTTATATATGGACTTACCTGAACTACATATGGAATGTGTCAGGGACGGTTCCAGACTCTCAAACGGGGGCTTCCCCAAGGGAAAGAAGGAGGCTTCCTATTAGAAGTTTACCGTGGAAGAATACACATATGGGATCCCCTCGAGGTCACACGGGCACCCAGCCTAGTACCGGTTCTCATGGATGTAGGCCTGGTGCCATACACTCCGCCATGTCCATCTGCCACGGATGATGGGGGACTCAATAGGGATTGCCCAGCGGGAATTCTCTGGAGAATAAGCAGGGGCCTCTCTGTGTCTCTGACCGCTTGAGGTGAGAACACAGGAAGATACTGGCTAAACACAAAGGCTATACAATCTAGTGAATGTGCCCAACCCGCAGCTCAACAAATATCTGTTAGCGAGGCTCCATGCACCGGCGTCCAGGAGGATGCAACACTTCTAGTAGAGTGAGCTTGCAACCTGAGCGGGCAAGGCACACCCTGTGCTTGGTATGCCAGGGCGATGGCATCCATTATCCAATGAGCCGTCCTCTGCTTGGAGACAGCCTTTCCCTTCTGCTGGCCTCCGTAACAGATAAAGAGCTTCATATCGGCTGGAGGGACTGGCTCGAACGTGTCCTTCGCCAGTAGGACAGCGATCTCCGCTCCTAAGACATGGGCATCGACAGCTTTCACTGAAGTGAACTGCATGCCTCTGAACGTGGGGAGACACCGGGTGAACTGAATCAGATAGCCTGTCTGAATGATCCAGTGAGACGGACTGGGGAGCGCTTGCCAGTAGGGCTGTACGATTTTTCTGACAGATATTGTGATTGCGATTTTATTTGCGATTTAATTTTGTAAAGTCAAGGTTCAGCTCAATATTGACAAATCAAAAGAATGTCAAGCTGTACACACGATTTATTAGGCTATACAGGCCTTCTGGTAAAACAAGAAAAAAAAGATTTGGCCAAACTCAAACTCCTAGTAATCCAATGAATCCAAAAATACTTTAATGATTTTTTCTATTAAAACAACAGCAAAAAAGACTTATTGTCATTTGGAGCTACGAAGAACTGACTCTTTAGAAAACGCTGCTTGTAAATTCAAGACAGGAACAAACGAACAGCTCGGCTCCAAAGCGAAAAGCTGCGAAAATGCGATGCATCTTCTGCTCATTATATACCCGCGCTGCAAGGTGGAGCAGCTGATGCAATCATCACATGCATTATCAATGTGCATTGGCTCGTTTAGTTACACTCAATGTAGATTGGACCCTCTAGCGAGATTCCTATTCGTTGGTTAGACCAACGTGGCATCGAACGTGACCGATTGAAAAGAAACTTTACATGCCAAATCTGCTCTAAATCCATATTTTACATGTTTAAAACATCAGTTTTATCGAGCAAGAGATGTCCCAAGAAAAATAGGATAAATTAATTAAAAAAATTAAAAGAAAGTTTCAGAGAGAGAGGGAAAAAAAACAAAAAAAAACAAAACATTGTTTCTATCCTAGTGGGCACAGAAAATATGCCGTACATGAGCCAAATTAAACTTTATTAAAATTATGATAGGTCATGTTTGTGAAATCAACACTATAATTCCATAAAATTAAATCTTTAATTTTTCCTCATGTCACCTGAAATTGTAGTTTTCTCTTTTATTGTTGATAAAACCATCCGCCAAGTCTCTGGGAACCACAAACTCCAAACTACTGCCTTGCTCGTCACAGTCCACAAAGTACCCCTGCAAATAGAATGATTAAGCATCAGTTCACATAATCTAGACTTGCTGCCGCAGACATATTTTATGATTTATTCTGCAAGCATAACTTTATCACTAAGACAAAATTTTATATTATAGACTACAGATATGCTAATTATAATCATTTTACATACATGCCTGATACATATAAAATGATATATATATATATATAAAAATAAAAAAATCTGGTTTCAATCACATCAATATTACAGAGTAGCCTACAGCATGACCACAAACCCTCAATATCTAATTCTATAATATATAATTTATATATAACCGAGTGCTCTCAGAGATGAGGCAGGATACATGTGCAGGACAACTTTATTAAAATAATAACAATAACAACCAAAATAAAACTGAGAACATCAAAGAAATATCCAACAAAGGACAACACCAGACAAACAACATGAAAAACATTGAATTATAAAAAGGGTGATTGGCAGTCGGCACACAAGAAAACTTGGGACAAGACAAGAAACTAGAGGACAAGACAAGAAACTATAACTAATCAACAAGAAAACTACCAAAACATGGCACAAAACAGGAAATAACATTAGTCTTCCACACAAGACAATGGGTGCTTCTCAATACTCAAATTGATGTTTCCTCATTTCCTCGCTCCTCTGCCCAAGCCTGTGACCCGAAAACCAATCAAATTTCAGGCATCTTGAA
Source organism: Cyprinella lutrensis (assembly GCA_027497675.1). Lineage (NCBI taxonomy): Eukaryota > Metazoa > Chordata > Actinopteri > Cypriniformes > Leuciscidae > Cyprinella > Cyprinella lutrensis. The sequence continues at coordinate 23,451,670 of JAOTRC010000013.1, read as the reverse complement.
GGACATCTCAATTCTACACTTACTGCACCATGAGGAGGTGAGAAACGAGGAGTGAGGAAGCTTCCAGTGGAGCAATGAGTGAGGATGCACTTGTGTATGATATGCAGAAGTCTTTCTTGTCGAGAAACCTGACTCACAAACAAATTATCCTCCCCCTTCACATCGGTCACAATTTTAATTTATGCTTTACCTTTGCAATTTATGTAAATCACATATATTACAAATGTATCAACAGGGCATATTGCTTTACTGGATCTTTATTATAAAATAACCAAACTTGAACAACATCAGGGCAGATCCTTGAGCACAACTTATGAAGCTTTGAAGTGACGCTCGAGTGATAAGCTTTCCTTCAATTCCTCCATCCTCATTTTCTTTCCTTGCAGAAAGGAAAGGAGGATGCACAAATAAGAAATGAGAAGCACCCAAAGTGGACTACAGACAGGAATCATGACCGTAGGGGTGTAACAATATATCGTGCCACAATATATTGCATACAAAAATGCAACAATATATGTACCCAGTGATGAACTGTATTGTACGATTGTATGTAATTTACTCATTATAAAAAATAATGTTTGAGGGGAAAAAAACAAAAAACAAGTTTACTGACTTTTATTTCCTACATTAAACTACTGTATATAATGTTGAATATAATAATTCAATGGGGGGGGATATTTTAAGGTGCCTGATGAAGACCTGATGGTCGAAACGTTGCTTTTTTAATAAAATTTTTTGGAGCAGTACTTTTTCAGTGTGTGGACTTCACACTTCTTTATTTTTGTTTACTTCATTCAGTTGTCCTGCACCTGAGCCCAATTTGGGTGTTTGAGATGTGCACACCAATTTTGTCTATTTTTTGACTCTTCAACGTTAGCAACAAAACATCGACAAAAAATCATAAGTAGTAGGCCAATAATTTATTTTGTTATTTTAGATGTAGGCCTTTTTTGTTGCTAACGTTGCCATAATTCTACGTAGCATTTTAGACCTCCCTTGAAGCGATTCAAACCTTAAAATTCGCACCTCATAAGTGACAAATCCCCTGTAATAAATTGTGAATTAATTATTATCTGCTATATAAACATAGCTTTGATATAAATGTCACTAAACTTAAGCGGTAACCAAATGCCTGACAGCATTTTACCCACCTTGAAAGTTAACAAACAAAACCGTCATTGGACCATGTCGAACTTTCCCTCAGCAAGGACAGAGTTGAAAACAGCAATGAAACTCTCAACACTTGCCTCCCTCGGTGATGACAGACTCCCTCTGAACTTCCCGGCTGACCTTCTGAACTGAATTTTTAATGACCCGAGTCTGGCTGTTGGTCGGATCCCGGTTCGCTCTGCCGTCATCGGATTCTCTGGGCTTCACGGTCACAATGTTTCTCCTGGAGAGCTTGGATGAGAAAGTGCCCATGTGGAAAAGCAAATCCCCGAGTTTATCAACAACATAGGAAATAGAGCTGAAGTGGCGACAACTGCACAAAGAGTTTCCCTATGTTTTTGAGATAAGTCATCTCGGTTTACTCGTAATATTCTCATGTAGGCAACATGCTACCTCTGGGCAGGCAGGCATCCTCATGTATTGGCGGACATGCACGCCCTCGCCCTGCAAAGCTCTATTTCTATCACGCACACACAGAGGGCGCTACAACCCCGCCTGTCCTAAACGAAGATGTTTTCTAAATAAACCGTTTCAAACAAAATATTTTGCAGAAGTAGATTGATTTGGAACAACATAGTCTCTTTGTCAATTTAAAACATTTTTTTTTGTAAAAGTAAATAAATAAATAAAAATAATGCAAATATCTAAATAACACTTAGCCGATAAGCGATTCCAAACATTGTTCCTATCAATATTCTCCAAGTAGACTATGCCATCGAAAATAATGTGAGATTATGTTATGTTTATGGGGCCAGTGAAGTTTATAGATTGAATACGTTTAATTTGACTAGAATTTAGTTGTTTGTTTCTTATTTTGACTTTTTCATTAAAGGCAATGACAAAAACACAGTTTATAACAAAATATATAGAGAGAGTCATTTAAAGTACTATCTTTATACACATATTTTATTTAATATATAATTCATTCCACACATTCATACCTAAACAGGCTCAGTCTACACCACAAAATTCAAGAAGTTTTAAAAAAGAAATAAAAACATGATGACAAATTACTACCTTCAGAAAATCACAACAGGTTTAAACAAGTATTTTAAGATAATAATAAAAACACTATATTACTATGCAATCTATGGACAAAAACAATCAAATATATAATGAAAAGTACAAAATTACAAAAGAAAATGCGCTAAGATTTGATGTAACAGGAATATTTCTTCAACTGGTCTCTTTCTTAGTTGATAAGTTAGCTTAACATCCCAGGCGCAAACCAAAGAAGTTAAATGATGACAAAATGCCTTATTATCAAAGACCGAGTTACTAAGTAAAGCTGGTACAGAATGTTATTCTTTATTTATTTATTAACTGAATTGGATCTAATAATTTTACTAAACAAATGAAAAGGCTAAATGTGAGCTGTGACCACAAGATGTCACTATATAAGAAGATTATAAACACCTGATAAATTAAGCAGAACAGGATGATAACTGCATCTAAAAATGCTGATTTATTGTTATACGGCATGTATACCCCATATAAGGGAATGGCCTTTGAATATGGATTCCTGAAATTGAACTGTTATTGGATTTATGGAATTACAAAAGATATGGTATATTGGAAATGGGAACTAATGCAAACTCATCTGTAATTATAGTGAATTTCTTTGTGCTGTAATTCACTCTTCCTGTCATTTAATTCAAATTCCAACTCATGACCTAAAAGCTAATGATACAAAACTGTCTGCCTTACTCTCTGCATTAACATGAAGGATTTTTTTTTACAAGTTATGTTCAATTATGCACTGCATTGTATTGTGTTTTAAGGTTAACAGAAATGTCTTTAAATTAATAGATAATTTTCTATCAGAAAATTACCAGGACCTTTTTTTTACAGTGTGTTGTTGTAATGCCACAGGCAAGTGTAGGCCTACTCACTTGTCTATTTTGTCATATTTCCAGCTAACAATAAAATGTTTGAAGAACGTATTGCTCGTGTTCCCATAACCTTATGACAACATTATTTCTGAATGTTCGCTTAACTTTCTAAATGTCATTTTTTTAAATAGTCAAATTATATTAATTTTTGCAAACTTATTGGATTGTTACTTTTGAATGTTTTCTGAACATCCTGAAACAAGTAGTAACAGTTAAATATAATATAAATGAGAACATTATTAAAGACCAGATAACTTTGAACGAATGTTCTTTTAATGTTATTGGAAGAACATTTATTGAGAGAACCTTTCCAGAACACTCTTCCTTGTTAACTGGTTTAGCACATAAGACAATTCCAAAGTGTTAAATCAAAGCCACATATTATGAGACTGCAATGGAAGCACTGGTGGCTTTAAAAGAGCAGTTCACAAAAAAAAAATAAAAATAAAATCTGCCAATATTTACTCACCCTCATATCATTTTCGTGTGAAAACAACTCCATAAAAGTGGTTGCATATAACTAATGTGCTTTATTCTAAGCTTGGTGTGAGGAACAGACTCAAATGTAAGTTATTCACCAAACTCGCCTTGAAAATGTTATTGACAGCTATTCACTTTGAGGAAACGAGTAGATTGGAGCAGCTTATGTAGCACAGTTTGTGTTTTACATAAGAAAGAGAGTAGTCACACTTTATATTAGGTGTATACCTACATCAGAAAATAATTCCAATGTACTTATTGTGTTGATATTATATTTCAAAAACAATACGGGTGAGGTTAGGGATAGGTTTGGTGGTACGGTAGTTTGAGGTATGGAAGGGTCAACAGTGTAATTGAAGATTTTATTTTTTTTATAAAATGCAAGTACAATGTAAAAACATGTATGAACTCAATACTGTAAGTGCATTAATGTTAGTTAAAGACACCTATATAAAGTGAGACCAGAAAAGCCCTAAAGCTTCAAAAAGATGCGAGAAGAATTTTAATTATGTGGTGAATCATCCTTTTAACATTGAGTGGATGCAGTCGTAGAATAACGTTCAGTCATGACCCAAACCATTTGCTTGTATAGCGTCTTGTGGTCTGAAGTTTTTCAGCTGCTCCATGAAACCTGGATTTGGACAAGAGGCCGGTCGAGCAGATTTCACCAGCGCAAACGTGTCACCGAATGGCTGATTTTCCATTAACATCAGATATCCGATGACAACCGAGACAGAACGCGAAACTCCGGAATTGCAGTGGACCAGTACGACTCCTTTCTGGAGAGAGAAAACAACTGTTCAGTCAAGCAGCAGGAAAATAAACGGGTTCCAGAAGCTACTGGAGTCCCTCTATGGAGGCATTTAATTTCACATCATTACATACTCCATTATAAAGCATGTAATTAATCCTATGCTAATTGCAAGGAATTACAAAATTGCAAGTTACGGATGAGAGAACCACATTCCGTCGAGTCGAGAAGAACATCAATTGATTAACCGAGCTGTTGTTTCCCTATGCATCATAGACGACATAGGAAATTAGGTGGCGGGAGGTGCTACGCTCATTTTACAAAGGAATGGAAACTTATTTCCAGCAGCCATTGTAATCATAAACCTGAGAGAATTTGAATCATGAGGCAGTGTCAGGTTAAGGGTGACTGGCGACACTATTTAGTAAAGAGGTTGTATGACAAACAATGGCCCGTTAGCGATATGATCTTTCTACAACTTGCTGAATAATGCATTGTGAAAACTCAGCATCCATTATTCAGCACTCCGCATGGTCACCTAGAATAAGAGAGTTAGCCATTGGATGACCGATGCAGTATCACATAGGCCCGGCGCTAAAGCCCAACACTCAGAGAATGAAATACCCCTCTTTTAATGCTGCCAGACCTCCATACATTTGAATTTGAGCAAAAACAAATGAATTTGTGCAATATCAACCGAACGTATTTTATGTATATACAGTAATTATGACTATGCAAAGAAACAAAAGGCAAACGTTACCTCAGCTTTAGCCTGGTCTATAAACTGTGCACACTCCTTGATATATGATATGATATTAGTGTCAGGCAGATCCATTATGCTCAGTGTCTTATAGATGAACAAGTCGGGGAAGGCATTTTCCACGCCATACGCAACATTTAATATATGTGTGACCTGAAATCAATGAAAACACATATGTCAAGTATAGTTACATTATACATTATAATAAAATGCTAAAATGAACTCAAGTAAATAAAAAATCAGTCAAGCACATTACCTTATATTTCCTCAAAGTACCAAAGTCATGAGCGGCATCTTGTGACCCTATGAAATAAACATGATTAAAGATCATTGGGATGCATAAAAATCGCTAATACTTCATGTATTTACCATAGTAATTATGCATAATTACTTGCAACTAACCCCAACCAATCCATTATCCTAACCTAATAGTAGCCTAATGTTGCTGATTAATATTAATTAGCCTACACTGTAACAATGACACCTTAAAGTAGGCTAAAGTGTAAACTAAAAATGTAGAATATATTACATGATTAGAATCATTTGTAAATAGTTTTTTTTAATCATTTATAGGCTATTTTATCACATACATTTAATGCATTCATTACGTAGGCCTACACAACGTACAACATTGAAATTATATAATACGTTTTTAATCATTTAATTCTATACATAACGTTTTATAATGAAAACAGTTTTTTTATAACAAAAAATAGGTCATTTTATAACAAAACTACGTAAAACAGGCCATCATGGGAGGCTATTTTAAATGAAAACATCAACTACTCACCAAGCAACATATATGGTTTAATATATCCGACCTGAAGATCCCAGTTATTATCCTGAACATATCCACATGCAGTTTCAGGCTGTACAGTTTCCTCAACCACCTGTACCGTGGAGCCTCTCCATGTCTCAATAATCCGCCTGCCGCTCAAAGTCGTTACTCTGGTGCATTGTTTTCGCAATTTACTTTTGGAGAAGGATTTTATCTCTTGTGCAAGCGACTGCATCACATTTGCGGCGGGGATGTCCCAAGCAGAAATGTAAAGGCTCCTTAATCTTAGTTTGTGCCGTGAGACTGTGCCTATCCCTTCCTAGTAAATGAATGCCCGTCTAAATTTCTGTGACCTTGATACTACCTGAAAACTGAGAAGATTCATTAACGTACCTCAGCATAATTACCTGGGGAAGATCAAAACAACAGTGACATCTAAAGGAGAGAAATATAACTGCATGTATTTGCTTGCATTAGTGAACCTGTCCCAAACCAATGCGCTAATTATTCACGTATTTTCAGAGCAGGCAACTTTCTGTAATATTTTTTAATAGGCTATTTAATTTTCTGAGTCCAGTCGGTTTACGTTTTTATCGCGCGACCGTCTTTGGTGCAGATACTGCAGTTATTGGCTAATTTTATTATCTATAGGCTAATTATATAATTGTTGTTATGTAGCCTAAAATCACTTTAGATTTTAGTAGATTGTACACATGCTATATATAGGCTAGCCTGTATATTTATTTTTATTTATTTATTTATTGAAAATCTAAAGTGATTTTTGGCTATAATTTCTACGTGTGTTGTCAATAACTGCCAGATTTGTCAATAACCCATTGTGGCAATGGGTTAGGGGGTGGGTAATTGGGCTTAAGCCCCGAATGTTTTGTCAAAAGCCCCCAATCTTATGGGTTTAAAAAAAAAAATAAAAAAAAAAATAAATGTAA
>JAOTRC010000013.1:23219779-23230657 GCA_027497675.1 Cyprinella lutrensis | reverse complement strand
GGAGGGGGGCCCATCCCTACTTTTGAATATCGTTATCATTATTGATCATTTTTAGTTTTTTTTCATGCATATATAGAAATTAGTAGGCTACTATTTGTTACAGGTTTGACACTTTACTAAAAATGACTCAATGTAGGCTAATAACTTTACATAACATTACTATCATTACTTTTTTTCAGGTTGTGTTACTAAATTTAGTTTATATTAATTTATAGCATGACCCCCTGATTAAATATTGCATGTTCTCTTTGTTTTTTTTTTCTTTTATACGGTAAATTTTTACTGTGCGACCGACAGTCAATGGGTTATGACGCAGTTTTTAGCCTATTTTTACAAGAACGGCTTCTTCGTGGCCATAACGTAACATACTCCACTAAACTCCACTCAGTCCAAACGCTCTTCAATCGGGACCTCGCGGACCATCCTTTACGTACCTGTTTCTGGTTAAAACATTAGAATAGCCGGCGTTTGCGGGCTTACGCAAAACCGGAAATTCTGTGGGTCCCACACTGAAAGCGCTCCCTATAGGAACCTTAGCTATGAATATTTGTTCTGTCTTCTCCGTCACCCGTGACATAAGCACAATAAAACAGAATCAATTTTTATGACATAAGCACAATAAAACAGAATCAATTGTTATGGAACAATTGTAGTGAACAGGACCTTTATTGACAACAAAATGAGTAAATGGTAAGCGGAAAGTTAGTTTGATGAGTGGATGGATGATGGGGAGGACACACACTTTGCAGGACTGATGAATATACAGTACAGCTGAGAATAGTGACAGAGGAATAACGAGATGCTGGAGATATCTGAATGATCACAGTACAAAACAAGGTAAGTGTCCATTTTTTTTAAAAACAAGACCAGACAATGAGCTGGGGTGAGGTGTTTATTTACAGACAGACAGACAGACAGACAGACAGATAGATAGGTTGTTACAGATTGTGCTAATGAGTATTTCACATTTATGAAATAAGCATATTAGCCACACTTTCACTGTTTAACGTTGCATGAAGCACGCAGAGACGCATTAGAACAGCGCGCAGAGAAGCATTGAGCGTGTCAAACCAAGCAGTCCTCCATTCCTCACATCTCTCAGCGGGATTCACCCATCATCCCTGCTGTTCACAGTAATTCAGACAAACAGCGGGAGCTTTTATACCCTGTCTTTTAAAGCCCATGGGTGGATTGTAAGAGTCTATAAACTATAAATCACAAATAAAATGTTAAATCAACAGTCATCCTTTTCAGGTTCCTCAAGGTTTTATTGCATGCCAGCTGTTAGCATTAATATTGCAGTTCATGAAGTGTATACTTAGGCCTGTTCGGTTTGAGTTAGAAAAAAATTGATATCTTTTATTGAGCGAGGTGGATTATTTGTTCTAACCTTGTATGACTGTGTGTCTCTGTTACTCTGTATGTCTAATTAATCAATTAAAGATTTTCCTGTATCTCCAGAGAAAGCAGAATGGATGGAAAGTAGCATGACGCTTCTATAAGGATAATGTGAAACAGCAGTCACTGCATGAAAGCTAATGCCACACGATCCATGTCAATGTTAGTGAATCAGCTCTAGCAAGTTTTGCGAAGTGGTGCAAGTTTTATTTTAGAGCCCATGTTACATTATTTCTATTTTCTCTAATTATCTTTTTAAAATTTGAAAACATCCTTGAAAGTAGATGCATTTACTATTCAAGAAATTTACTGATTAGTGTTTGAGTCTTATTCTTTTTTAATGTATACATGTTTTTATTTTAAATGATTTAATGACTAAATGCTTATTAGATTAATTTAACAAATGAAATACATTTACTAAATATTATCAAAAATTGAATATAAATGTATGTAGTCTTATGGTGCTTTTCCACTACACAGTACCAGCTCGACTCGACTCGCCTCACCTTTGTTTGGTTTTCCACTGTGTAAAAGTTGTACCTGTACCTGCTTTCATGTACTTTTTTTAGTATCACCTCCGGCGAAGTTCTGAGCGAGCTAAGGCGAGCTGAGACGGTACTAAAATGTGACGTGAAAACAATGCCAACTGCTGATTGGTCAGAGAGAATCGTCACCATTCACTGTGTCATCATTACACGCGCCACAAGGAGTATCCAGAATATCCCTGCCATTTTTAAATAGTTTGGCCAGAGATAGTTTCTAAACTTACTATTATTATGGCAACTCGGAAAAATACGCCGGTGAAAACGAGGTGCTGCAGACATTCCTTTGTTTGGTTGCCGAAGAGAGGATCCAGCAAGAGCTTGATAGGGCAGCGAGGAACGAAAGGTATCGCTATGACGACCAGGTACTATTTGTGGCGGTACTGTCTGCAGTTGAAAATGGTGCGAAAAGAGACCGAGCCGAGCCGAGTCGAGCTGGTACTGGTAATGGAAAAGTGCCATTAATGCACTTACTTTTCATTTTAAAGGTGGGGTGTGATTTTCTTTTTTGACCATTTTTTTTTTCAAAATCACTTGAAATCCTATTCCTTACCCAATTAGTTTTAGAAGCACTGAAATGAAAATTATGCAAATCATCTGTGGAACGGGCAGGACTCGAAATACTCCAGCCAATCATTTCCAAAACCACCAAGACTCATTGGACTACAAGTGCGTCAATCAAACGGTCGTACCATATGTTCCATATGCATGTGTCCCCTTCGTGCACATACTCAAAGCTCATGACCCCGTCACAGTAAGTGCAAGGCACCCCGGTGCAGAATGCAATCTTGTTTTGCAGATGTATGATTGCGTGCATATATTCTTTGAATGGGTGGAGTCAGGGCCAGCGTTGAAGGAAAGAAGGTAGGATCTTTTGAGTCATTTTTTGCAGTACACAAATGCATGAATAAGCACATTTTTCTTCTCAGCATGTCTCCTCTCCTCTTGCTTGGTTCCTAATTTGGTTGTCTAATAATCCTTGCATTGTATATTACAAATATTGTTGTGTTTTTGACAAATTGCTTATGTAATTCACTTTGTATAAAGCATCTGCAAAATGCATAAATCTATAAATAATGCACACGATAACAAATAAATAAACTTAACAAATGAAGTTACCAGGTGTAAATACCTTCTTAGTTAGTTACTCCAAAGCACTGATCTTGATGCTAAGTCAGAGTTCACTCTTGACTCACGTATGACCTTTACCAGAAGCCAGTGATTAGAGTTTATAAAGTTAAACAAATGGATATGTTTCTTGCAAAAATCATCACTTTGGTTCAATGGGCCTTTATTAACCCCTTGGCATCGAATGGATTACTTTTATGTTGAATGGATGTGGTTTTTGGGCTTCAAAATCTAAGCTTCCATTAACTCACATTCTAAAGCTTTGAAGAGCAAGCATATTTTTTAATAGAACATCGATTGAGTTTGGCTGAAAAAAGAATGTCATATACAGGCTTGAGGTAAATTATGAGATCATTTTCATTTTTGGGAGACTATTCCTTTAAGAACAGTCGTGTATTTTGTCAGGACCACTATCGTCAAATACGATTGGCAATTGCGTACAGTTTGGATTGGCGGTCGTGTTCTGTTCTAGGCAAGAACTCCCTGTGCATCCATGCCGCCTAGCATGGATAAAAGCAGGGAGAGTAATAACAATATTACAGCAATAACAGTTCTGTTTTGTAAGTAGTAAACATAACCAACATGAATGTATTGCAGATATCATTAATTCAAGATTTTAAGTACAACAGTATATGCATACAGTGATAGGTGCCGTAGGTATTCCTATAGATAGACGTGTATCAGCTGAGAGTCCGCTTGACTTGACTCCCAGAGATTATGCTATACGCTTAATCTTTGGGAACACATTCCCATCCCAAGACGTCATCTAACTGACGCTTTTGACCATGACTATCAACATCTGACGCTTAGATGGGTTATCCTAACCCAGTTATCCTAGGGCGGCATCTAACTGATGCTTTACCGTTAGCGTCAGTTAGTTGACGCGGGTAGGTTTGGTCTGGGGTAGGGTTAGACCACTAGGATAGCATCATCTACTTGACCTTATAGGGTGCCCTAAAGCGTTGGAGGTTGATGCATGGTCAAAAGCGTCAGTTAGATGATGTCTTGGGATGAGAACGGGCTGTCTATGGCAAGGGTGCCTTCTGGCAAATGAAGAGTTAAGGCACCTTTATTAATATAGTGCTTTTTACAATACAGCTTTACAGTGAAAACAGGAAAATAATGCAACGAAGTTTGTTTCGGCTGCACAGCAGCTCAAATATATTGTCATTGTTCAGCTTTAGTCCAGTGTTGATTCGTTTCCGTTTTAAAAATCATTAGTTATTAATTTAGTTCACTTATCTATGCAGGAGCTCTGGTGAAAACTTTTGATAGTGAAAAACTGTTCTCATTCAATGATGTCAATGCATATTAAGTTATTAAGAATATTAAGTTTTAAGAATAAAACTACATACAGTATATACATTTGTCTAAAGCTTTTATTTTCTTCTTTTTGGAGACACTTAATCAAGGCTAACACAATCGTTCCCTGAACACTTCTAAGTTTCAGAGTTGTACGATGGACACTTGTGGCCTACTTTTATAAATTACCCAGCAGTAGTCTGTTTGACACCGCAATCAATGGTTATCACCCCGTGCAGCACGACACATCGATCACAGGTGGAAATCGTGCAGCACGGTGGGTTAAAACAAACAGGCCTGTGCTGTGACGGCCGTTACCGTAATGTAATTCATGGGAGCGAGAGGAGACGTGGGAGAGAGTCTCAATTACCACATGTCTGTGTGAACTGGAAGCGGAGAATGAGCAGTGTTCAGCTGAGCTCTTTATGATTTGGACCATGCAGTCATAAATCAAACCGGAGTGATGCCGACGGGCTCGTCGCAGATGGTACAGCTTTCGCTGCCCAATTAATGGGCTGGTTTAGAAATGAGGCATCCTGGGAAGGAGGAAAAGACTTGGCAAATGAAGAAGTAGAGAGGGAGGAAGAACTTGAGATCGTGCTTGCAATCTGCAAACAGACACAAAATATCTCAATGTTCAGCTGCGAATCCTGTCTCAAATGTGCCTTGGAGATACATCATTTAAACATTACATAACGGCTGAATTCAGTGCCATGAATGTTTTATCAGAAATGCCCTTTTTTTCTTTTCTTTTTTTTCTTTTTTTTTGTGGTGCAATGTTGCCTTGAGGTGGCACATTGTTTTTCATCTTATGACGTTTTTGATACTGTCTTAAGCAACTAAAGCCTAAAATATTATTTCGGGGTCAGAAAAATCACACAAAAAAATGAATTTTTTAAAATGTTTATTGAAACTTTTGACAGTACAAAAAAATCTTTTTAAAAATGTGTTGTTGAGTATCATATTCAATACATCAGGCTTCATGGCTCATGTAGTTTGACATAGTGGAAATGTGGAGCGAGAGGTAAAAACCACTTCAATTTTACTCAAGCTGAGCAAAAATATGCAAGTTAGTGCATTTACTGATATTAAATGACCAAAAAGTAAGATGAAATTCTGATAGCTCGTAAATCAACGTGATTTGTATGTATTGTAACAGACTACTTACATAAACTGTATATAACTATCAGTTGTCACAAAAATGTCATAGTAAGCTTATATTTAAATATTTATTTTATTATCAAAGCTCTGTATAGTTTCAAAACATATAATGTGCAAGACAATGACGATTGAGAGACGAACAAACAAACATTACTCAAAAGATACAATTATACTATTTTACTTGCTAAAAATTATGAACAACCAATCCCAAGGCGTCATCTAACTGACAATTTTGACCATGCTTCAATTTCTAACGGTTTAGGCACCCTTTAGCGTCAGTTACATGACGCGATCCTAGGGCATCATTTAACTGATGCTAAAGTGTCAGTTAGATGACGCGGGTAGGTTTAGGGCTGGGGTAGGGTAAGGGTTAGACGCGATCCTAGGGCATCAACTAACTAACGCTAAAGGGTGCCTAAAGCGTCAGATATTGATGGTCAATATGCTTCCCAAGGCGTCAGTTAGATGATGCCTTGGGATGAGAATGCGTTGTTTTTTATAGCAAAGTTTTGATCTTGTTGATCATTTGCTGGCCATTGAAATGTGTATATCAAATATGATATAGTAGGCTTTATGGATTAAGAATTTTGAGATGTTAACTCTTAGGGGAAAAAAATAGCACAATCGTTATCACGTCTCTGAGGAGAAGAGAAATGAATTAATGTGTCTTGCTTCAGCGCTGTCTCTGTCAGCCATCTCGAGAATCCTGTGTAAATATTCCCTCTGTCACATTAAACTGTCTAATTGCGTTTCTCAGCCACTCCAAAACACTCTGGATCTCCAACGGGGCTGAAACATGGCCAAATTCATTTATGACAATCAACAGACTGAATGTGTGCTTGTCCTGGGGTATTCTAATCCTGCAATGAGAAATGTATTGTATTTCGGATGCAGGGTCTGCTTGTTAGTGATGCAAGCATCAGTATTACAAAAATGAATGATTCCTCAAACAAGCCAGAATATTTCCCATTCAGATCGATGCTGTGCTGATGTCCCACGGGTTCAGGGGCACTGTCAACAGTCTATTGACCCTCCAGTCTTAAGGTGGGCAATTGAACTGCTGTTCTAAAGCCAAACAAAACACCTCTCACTTTGTGTTCTTTCTTCAACCACCCTAGAAATTGATTGCATTGCTCTGAGTGCCCTCCACATAAAATCAAAAGGCAGGCGGCCAGCTGAGACGGGAAGCTGTGCCTTTGAGACGGAATGCCTTCGAGATGGAATGCCTTCTTGAACTATGGAGAACTGAAGTGTTTCAGCAGAAGATGCCTGCTGGTTTTCAGAATGGGATGCATGAATTGCAAAGAAGTAAACAACAATGCAGCAGTTTCAGTTGTTCACTCCTGAAAGAAAGACATTTCACTAGGTGCAAAATCTGCCCATTGGTTGACCTGTTTTGAGTCTGTCCAGGGATTTCAAAGCCCCTTATCAGAGAAACAACACTAACACTCGCATTTGGTTTGGGCCTGAAATGTGAGCAAGTAGCCTATAGAAGTATATCTGAAAGTGTGCAATCCACTTTTTTTTATTAAGAGTTCAATTAAGAGTTCATTGCAGCAATCCAAGTCCCAATGATTTTTGTCACACATGAACCACAAATGTACACAAAAAAAATAAAATGGATTTGAGGAGGCCAGGTACAAACAACATAATAACTACAAGAACTCACAAAGACTGAACGAGACACAGGGCTTAAATACACAGACAAACAAGATAACAATGGGGCGTGGCTAATAAGAAACACCTGGGAACAATTGACAAGACACATGGCAAACAGGGAACATGACAGACAAGAACAGGGAACAAGACACAAAACCCAAACTTTGCTAAAATGATTGTTTTAAAAGGTATTACTTGATTTATTATGCAAACTAGTCTACTTTAGTCAATGTAATTGTATAAATAAAATGAAAAAGCATTATCAAAAATGAACAAAGAATGCAGGATAAGTTTGATGTCAAAATGTAATACGTTCATTGTAATCAATGTAATCAGTTGCCACTTTTAAAATGACTTTTTTTAAAAATTTGAATAAGTTATGTTTGTTTTCTTGTATGGTGTTAATGTTATCATTTTTGTAAAGCACTTTGGGGCAACATCTGTTGTTTGAAAATTTCCTAAAAAAAATTTAAAGTTGCTTGCTTGCAAATAATTTGAGCAATAAGTAATAATGAAGCTTACCTTAGCAAGAATGATTGCAATGGGACTTGACTGCAATTAATTTCAATTTCTCCTTGGCTTTATTTTTAGATTTTGTTTGGAGACTGGTTTCATATTTATTAATTTCACCTACAAATTCCCAGAAAACCTGCGTCAAGCATTTTTGCCTGTTATTACCATTTAAACGGTCTTAAATTACCAACCTCCACGTTTGCAGGACGCTTCCAAAAGTCATTTAAATGTAAATGTTAAATATTATTGTGAGTCTTAGCAGGATTATCTTAATGTAAGTGCTCTCTGCACCTCACTGACAGCTTCTGATTATTTCAGTTGGCTATATTTAGTGATATTTGCTAAGGCACAAGTATTACTCATGCCTGGTTGGGGAGATTTGAACAAACTTTAACAGTAAGTGTTAAACTTTGATACATCCCCAGCCTCACAGTAGTGGCAAAAGCTGGTGTCTAGCCTATAGGAAAATTGACACCATTTATTCAAATATTATTAAATATTTCTTAAAATATTTTCTATTTTCTACTGTGTAGTTGTGTTTGTAATCAATTGTGTTGTTTTGTTGATAACACAATAAAACATGCTAAATTGTGCAGTCATTTAGGTCAGTCACAAAGAAATTGTGAACACATGCAAAAACAAGAGAGAACCAACAGAATATCAATAAATGATTCTGTTGTAGTCAGTGTTTGATCTATCCTGTGAGCTTTCTGTTTTTCTAGTTCTACCAGAAAGACTTGGGAGATTAATTTATTGATTCATTAATTTATTGACAGCAGATCTGCATTCCCTACCTGAAGACGAAGGCAGGGACACAGCCGACACCCCCTATGGACAGGATCATCCTGGAGCTGGTGGGGAGGATGGAGGTAATTGTTTGCGTCAGTGTCTGCGAACTCAAACGTGTGTAAGTACCGATTTTTCAAGTATTAAGACATGATTGGATAGATGTGAAGTTCATAAGGGATGTTGTAATTGAGTCTTCCTGGCAGAACTTATGCTAAAGGTTTCATTTTACAGTTTTGTTCTTCCCTCATTTAAAAATATAAATATTTCCCTCATATTTTGATTGTTATTCAAACTCATATGGCCAGATATATTAACAGCTTGCTCCTTTTTGGCATTAAAGAACTACTGTCAGGATTTAATAAAGACACTCAGTGAAAAATTGAATTATGTGATTGACCTTATGAATGTTTCTAGCCTGGTTAAAAGCAGACCATTCTCAGTTGTAACTGAGTTATGGTCTGCCAAAGCTTCATAGACAGATCATTTCTAGAGGGGCATCATCAACAGACGTCGCGGATAGACCTAAAACCAATTAGAGCGATGAAGGAGACGACGAATGGAGAGCGGTGGACAGCGGAGAAACATCTCCGATTGTTCTTCTTTGGTTTTTAACAAAAAACCCAAAAACTTCTTTTTTTGTTAAAAACTTCTTCGGTTTTTAACAAAAAGGAAACGTTCAGATCACTTACGCGACGCTATAGCTGATTCGAACGAGTAATGTTCGACGGCTGCATCCATCTTTATAATGTAGGCTACAAAATCTGCTTCAAAATCCCAGCGCTGTCGTCATCGTGTAAAGCCCGCCCAAACGTGTTTGATTGGTGCCTCGATTTCAGTGGGTTGGAAATGGACTTGAATGAGCTCTTTGCCAGACTAACTTGCAGAGCAAATGTAAATTTGCCGGAAGTTGTCTTGGTGTTCCCGTCAAGAATGTTTCTCTTTCAGATGCAAAATTCATGGGAGGAGAGTAATGCAAGTAGTGCAAGGTTTGCTTTAAACAATTTACTTCATGATAATTGAATGTAAAGAGTTTTATCGGTAACATTTTATAATACAGGTGCCCTAATGCACAGATAATACTGAATTAATGTGTAACTAATGATTATCTAAGCCAGGGGTTTTCAAACTTTTTGTGTGTGTGGACCACAATTTCTAATCAAGAATTTCCGCAGACCACCTCATAATACACATAATAAAATATGTCTGCACACAGTCATACCTGGATTAATCCGCACCTCTAAAAAGGCTTACTAGCACTAAAACTATAACTCAGTACAACAGGCTTGTTAAAAGAACATTTACTGCACAGACATTTATTATTTATTTATTTATTTACAAAACACACATTTAATGAAAACACAATAGGCCTACTCCAGGTTAAAATAAAAATAAAAGTTGTCAATGGAAAAGAGTCATGGAGTCTATTTGCCAGCCCGATAAGAACGTAATATCCCCCTCCATATCTTTCCCTTCCTCTTTTTATCTAAGATAGGCCTACATTAAAAACAAACAAACAACTAAATAAATGCTCACCAGATCGGTCTCATGAAACTGCGTATCTATACCACGAATTTAATTTCTCGTGCCATTTATACACTAAAAATTGTTCTTTTTTTGCATGCAAATGATATGCAATTTATGGCGTTAATACGCACACACTCCAAACTCGCAAAAAATATTTATAGCATATAAATGGTACGTGAAATTAAATTTGTGGTATAGATACGCACTTTAATGAGATTGTGTGGCTCACCTAATGAGATGGATGACATTGCTTTGCAGACGTTAATTTCTGGATGTCAGGTTCCAGTGATGACAGCCTCAATTTGAGATCTGGTTCGATATAAAGTCTGTTCCGATAATTTGATTTAAACATGACCAGGGATGAAAATCCAGATTCACAGAGGTAAGTTGTTGGAAAAGGCACAAGCCACTTCAGGGCTTTGTCGGATAGCTCGGGGTATTCTGTGGCAACTTTCAGCCAAAAAGCAGGCAGGGATTTCTCAGAAAAGTCCATTTTTAAAGCACTGTCACAGGACAGTTTGGCCAGGCTGTCTTGCTCTCTGGAGGTGAGGTTTGTCAGGATGTAGTCATCCATTGTGGATGATTTCTCATCCAATTCGCTGTTGTGTCGGGGGTTGGGAAATAAATCCGTAGCTGAGTTTTTAGCAGGTACAGGTGCTGTCTGATGTCATCTTGCACAGCACTTAAAAGGTGCGTGTCTGAGCTGTCTAAAAAATCAGAAAGATTTGGAAATGAGTCGTAGTTTGCCTCCTCCACGCGCCTGGCCCACATCCCCATTTTCTTAATTGCGGCTTCAACTGTGTCTTGCGTATGAAAAAAGAGTAACCGACTTCCCCTGTAGGCTCCTATTTAGTCCATTCAA
>JAOTRC010000013.1:23099296-23116028 GCA_027497675.1 Cyprinella lutrensis | reverse complement strand
CTGCTGCCACGCAACGAGACTAGGAATACGACCGGGTCAAAATGGCGGCCGGATTTCTCGTTTTCCAGGGGCCAATAGGGTATCTAGTCTCTATATGATATCTATGGGCGTAATGTTATGACGCAGCGCTTGAAAATAGTCCCCGGCTTCTAACGTGACTGGGACTAAGTTTCTGTATTTATTGCGCTTGTTGCACTCATGGTACGGCAGTGAAGTTTCCTGATTATTACGCAGGAATGAGAGTATAGTTCTCAGTCATATCAGCCTAGAAAATCGCAATTTTACATTTTCTGTTAGTCTTCGTGCACGATGTAACTACAGAAGAGTTAAGTTTTAAATAGGAAAAATATCGAAACACTTTAGTATTTTTTTTGGGGAGAAATACTAATGGTCTAGTGCACTTCAATGATGTATGCTATAAGCTATGCTAAAAGTTCTACTGCCAGAACCGGAGATCGGCTGAATGGATTCAAAAAGGGTAAAACTCAACAGTTTAACTCTGGGGGAGTTGTAAAATGAGCGTATTTCCCAAAAAAAAGTGGAGTATCCCTTTATCACAACCATGCTTACCACCTCAAGACCCACCTCACAAAAAAATGTCTCTACAACAGACCTGAAAATTCAACACAGCTCTTTTTCTAGATGCCCCCAGAGATGTTCATCCAAAGGTCTCTATTTTCAAACATTATTTACATCACTGAACATGCACACACAAAAATTACACAAAACATCACTTACACCACGTAGTCTACCCGGGCAGATTCCACATGCTGACTTGGGTGCCTTGCCAGTCTTCTTTGTATACAAGTATACAATGCGGTTACCTGGAGTACGGGACCTAAGTAACATGATGTAGTGATTATGTACAGCTTTTACACAAGACACTCAATTATACGGAAATATGTTAACACAAGACACTAACGTTATATTATATGGGAACATCGGTGCATGGTGAAGATTATTTAAATCAATGCAGGAATGACACTCACAGTCTAGTCTTGTTTGAAGCAGTGTTGTAGGAAAGCCTACGGCGGTAAGTCAGGCGCTGCACCATCTTGACCTGAAAAAATACAAGATGTCTGTCTTTATGTACGTATACAAGATGGCAAGCTTAATACCAGAATAAGCATAATTTAGAGTGTAAACTAAAATATGTACAAACACCTGTCATATATGCGTAACTTGTACGAAATCAAAAATGTCGTATATGTTTGATTCACAATTTCACTACTGTAGTAAAGACCGTCCGTATCACATGTAAAATCGTAGTTTGATGTGTTTATACGGAACGTGAATGTTAACTTCACCGCGTAAACACTCGTAACAAAAATTCCGTTAATTAGACTATTAATTGACTTAATATGGCGATTGTCTCTTCGATTACACTGTGAACTACACATATGACTCTAGATATCATATATTTTTTTGTTCAGAAACAGCAGATGACAGTAGATTATTGAATCATATTTTAAGCGCAAACGCAATCCACCATACCTTCTATCGACGCAGGCGGAAGAGGAAGAACAAGAGGCGGGGTGAAAGGTCAAAATCTGCCCGCAACGGAAGTAATACGTTTCCAGAGAGCATAATAAAAGCAGATATATATTCTTTATATCTGTCTATGCCATTTCTAAATATTATAAATATTCTATAAAATAGTATATGTTTGTATTCATTGCAATGCAAAATTAACTAACGAAAAACGTAACTGACTGAAACCAGGCAAGACAGTAAAAAAAAAAAAAAACATCAGGACTTTGATAGCTTTACTACACAAGCTATTTTTTATTTATTATTGTTTATTTTGAAGATTTTCTTTATTTATTTTATCATTATTTTTATCCCCCCCTTCTTTGGTCTTGTTTTTGATTTTGTATTGGCAATGCTTGTAAACATAGACAGTTAGTTTTTCTTGAATCTGATTGGATGACTTGGAACCATGCTCATGCGCTGTGTATTTTTCTTTTAACACAATATGTTATATTTCCTCACACAAACAGGGTACTTATACTTTACAATGGCTATTATTGATTAATGAATAATATTTTATTTTCGTCCGTTAGTGATTGGCTGCAGTGGATACAGGAGAAAAAAATAAATAACCCTGCCATTGCCGGCTGTTTCACAAAAGCAGAATTTAGAAATCCAGGATAAGAGATAAAGCTGGGTTTGACCAAGTGTGATCAGTGCATCCTGGCTTCATCAGTTTCACAAAGGCCAAATCAGGCTCAGGAGGAGCAGCTAAGTCAAGCCAGGTGTAAGTAATTCAGATAAGTGGGTGTCAACAGCTTTCTTCAAGAGACCACACAGTCAATCACAGATTCATTGATGCTACAATGGATAAGTTGCGTACGCCATACTTCCAGCGTTGGGTGTAACTAATTACTAAGTAATTAGTTACTGTAAATTAATTACTTTTCCCTTGAAAATGTAGGGGATTACTCTTAGCGATTCGTATGCATTTTATGAAGTGTCTAAATATTAAGACCGCAGTCGTACAAATTCGTATGAATTATTGTAAAATATGAATGAAAAAAGTGTGAAATGTCATGACATAAAACAGTAGTGGGTTTAACATCAAAATGTATTGTTTGATGCTAAAAAGTATGTTTTTATAATGTAACCTTCTCCTCCTTGGTCAGTTTAAGGATAATTTATGCAATTTTATAGTATTTATTTGAAAGAATTAAAACAGATTTATGTCTATCCTTGTATTATTCTGCTGGTTGAGATTGATATGGCATTTTGAAAGTAATTAAAAGTAATAAAATAATTTTTAGAGAGAGTAATTAGTAGGCTACAGTAAACTTTACACTGTTGAAGAGGTAATTAGTAACAAGTAATTAATTACTTTTTTAGAGTAACTTACCCAACACTGCATACTTCACACCAAATGGGCAACATACTCTAATGGAGACTTACGGGGAATTTAAGCATATCATACTCAAAGGAAACACTGCCACTATTATAAAGGTGCGAGAAAGGGCATGGCAAACAATAGCGGATCGACTGAATGCGCTACTGAAAATGTCCTAATTATACATTCAAGGAGTTACTTTACTTGTCATTTGCTCAAATGAACAACTGGACCAGTGGAAGTCAATGTTGTAACCTGTGTGAATCTGACAGCTGATTAATTTATGTTACTCTTTTTTGTTACACATCCAATCAATTTTTATATAGAACAAACATGACTGGACTAAAGAGGACCTGGCAACAGGTCAAGATCAAATATAAGAATATTTTGCAGACTGGTAAGTGTCTGATAAAATTTTGGGACCCAACAGTCTGCACAGGTAGCGGATGCCATCCCCAGAAAAACAGTAGGCTAACGCTCTTGCAGGTAATCGTCGGAAGAAGCCAATGGGTCGGACCTGTCCCAAAACACTCTTTCACGTCTGAAGGCCTTCTCAATATAAGTGCTTCATCATCTACGATGTGACATCATCCAAAAATGGGCATGCCATTGTAAAGGACGAAACATTTGTTTAGAGCTACTTATATTGCCTGACTTGATTGACAAAACTTTTGCTTCTTTATCAGCCATTTATCTAATTCCCTCATTACATACAATAGCCTATTAAAGACCTAGGCCTATCTGTCAAACTTAGAACAACAGCAGTCTTGAACAGTAACAATGCCCATATGGATAATTATTATTATAGTTAATAAATTTCCAGTGAAATTAACACTCCAGGTCTAAAACAGCTAAGTTGATGATTGATATTATTAAGTTTTGTCTTACTTTGTCAACTCTATGTTTTGTTTTATTTTTCTGTGTTATACTTTTGTTTAGCTTGTTTTTGATGTTTTATTTAATCCCGCATTCTCTGACCATACCCTGATCCACACTCCAGTCCATTCGGTGGTGGTATTGAAACAAGAAGTTTGGTTGCCTAGCGCTAAATTACACAAGAAGAAGAAGAAGAAGAAGACGAAGAAGAAGAAGAAGTAGAAGAAGACGGTTTTGGTTTAGAATACTATAGACAGTACTCTGTTAATATTGTGCTGTTTTGGCTTCCATGTCGAAGCCTTCTGAAATAAACATGACAGATAAGCGCAGTGTTGAGAGCCTGTGGTCCGCTGCTGACGTCTGGATCAAGAAACCACATGTAGTAAACAAGAGACTGTGTGGTGTGACAGAGACAGAGTACAGGGACGTGGACACTGCGGAATTAAAACAGGTTTTAGCTCGTCTTCTGGGGACCAATATTGAGATGACTGATATTTATGTGTTTCTTCTCGCTGATGTTGTGGTTGAGGAGCATGAAATTGCAGGACGCTGGTGTGTTGGAGCAAGAACTATTATTCCCAAAGTGAATAAAACCGCAGACTGTCGGTACAAAGATGTTGTCATTAAAGGTGAGGCACAGCACGGAGTTAACCTGTTGGATATTTTGTCTTTCTTGTTGATTTTTTTTTAAATTTCTCTCCTTTTTTAGATATGGTTGGAAATGCAGTGACATTTATCCCTTTTGAAGTGAATGGTGTGGGACAGGTTACTCTCAAGAGCAGTAATATTTATCAAATCCAACTGCAGTTAAAGCCAGATGAATGGTGAGTATACTTGGATGAAAAAAAAAATACAGTGTATCACCACACTGATTAACCATTCAATGTTGTGTATTTGAATGGAATAGTAAAGGCCTCAAAATGTGAAAACGGTTCAATACTCATTGAAGTTTCAATATTCATTGAAGCTATGTTGACGTTTTCACTTGTGTTTGACGGGTGAATCACGATTTTCTAATATTCAATTAGTTGATTTAATTACAGAATATCAAATAGGTTGTGCGTTCATTGTCTAGAAAATAAAATCCCCATGTTTTCGTTGCTGATGTTGTGGTTCATGCAACCAGAGGGTAACGCAGCCAATAACGCACCTAAAAGCTGTCAATAAACTCTCAGACACCGGAAAACACATTGTTTCACATCAAAGCATGTGAGTGTAGTGGTAATATTTCCTGCGGAGTGCCTTTCTGCACTCTGTGACGTATGCTGGTTTGAAAATATATTAAATAAGTAGGGCTGCCCCTGAATTAAGTTTTTTTTAGGCATAGGAGACTAGTAGTTGTTCATTTAACATTAGTTGACTGATCGCATATTTATATTAATTTAATTACTTTAAGGGTTATATATTTATTTTTAGCGGCCTCTATTGGTGATGTTTCAGATTGCAACCAGTTTTTATAAGAGCGCTCGTGATCTTCCACGTGCACGAACACAAGAGTGAACACTCACAGCCACACTGAGACTTTTAACACACCACAGAAAGCATCACAAATCATGCTGGAAACTCATGTAAACTCCCACTGCAACGTTAAAATAGTAGGCTTGGCGTTGTCAACTTGACGTTGAACTACTTACTTTTAAATTCTGGAACAGTCTTTAGTATTCATTTCATGTCTCATATATGTTGTAGTTTACCTTGCTATTTCATTACAGCTTACCATTATTTCAGCATATCTGAAAACTTGTAATTTATAACAATAAAAAAATAGTGAAGGTCTCCATAATTCAAACGCTCTGCCAATGTTTCCGTTGTAAGTCAATTCCGAGTCACGTTTGGCCTGACGAGCTTCAGCAAATAAATGTTAGTTTTGTTTTATATTTTATATTTATATATTTATGTGGAGTCTGTGTTGTGCAGACTCCATGTCGTCAGCTACAGTGCCATCACATAGACTGTATCTAAAAAGGAGAGAGGCTCGGGAGCGCGCATGCACGTCACATCCGATGGATTTTGCAGAAAATCCGACCCGGAGACTTCACATAGAAATAGGAATTCTGGCCTTTAGAGGTAATAGCAAAACCAGTCAAGTGGATCATTGTAAAGTGTGATTACAGCCCCTTCACACACAGGCAATAAAAATAGGATTTATTTTAGAGGAAAAGTTACATATAGCACCTTTTAAATGTATGATATAATATAAGGAGGCATTACTTAATCTCAAGCGCTTGCTTAAAGCTTGCCTCAAAGAACCGGTAAAAGTAGGCTAATGATTATGAATATGTCAAATACAGAAAAGGAGACATTTTAGTTGTTTATTAATAAACTAATATTTTCTGTGTCAGTGTCGGCTGCAAAGATGAAGTTGACGATGCTGATTCACCATCTTCGCAGTGGTGAAAGCGCCCCTATAGAGAGAAATACATATTTACACACAGAAATGCATGGCAGAGAGTAGTCTGGTTTCGTTTTGAATTGTTTTGGTAGACATTTCAAGCTTTCTATGGATATATTTCTTATGTTTGTGAGGCAAGTAGCCTATATGCTGAGTTTTGGTTCATTATTTCAGAGTAGGGTTGGGAATTGTAAGAATTTTTTTGATTCTGGTTCCACCAAACGGTTTCGGTTCTGGTTTCCATTCTATATAAATTATTAAATTAACTAATAAAAAGTAGCCTAGTTGGAAAGGAAAAATGCACAATCCTTTTTGTGTTTTTTTTTTCTCTTATAATTCACCTTTGCCCCCTTAGTTAATGTTGCTACTTCCGTCAAACTTCATCTGGGCTCTGGTTTGGTATCAACATGGCCTGTGCTGTGACCGCCGTTCCTGCTGAAATGTTATCAAACTTTTATAAAGCAGCAAATAAAGTGTCCGATAGAAGTAGGCAAAAGGGGCTGCAAATGCGTTCGAAGGCTATATTCAAGACATACAGGTGAAACCCAAGAAACAACAAGGCATCCAAAATAGAGATGGAGGCTGGGACTAACAATATCAGGGAGCAACACTGTTCATGCAAAGCTGGGTAGGTCTCTATTCAATTCTATAATCGTTATTACAAAGCAAACAGGCTACACGAGTATAACATTGTATTTATTAGCAACGTGTGTTGGTGTATCAACCGGTATGAGAACCGATATGATCATTATATATCATAACCTAAAACATTTTAAAACGGTCTAACTAGTATAAATTCACAATAAGGTTAGAAGCAAAAAAGATGTGCTTGTTGATCTTTAAGGGGTTTAGCTGACTGAGGACGTCCATACAGTTTAATCCTAAAACGACACTTGTCAGGATTTGACTTCGGTTTTGGGAAGGGGAAAAATGGACACCCCCCTCCAACCTCTCTGGGAAACGCATCTGTGTTACAAATGCCCCAGGCACAACATTTAACCATATTTTTGATAAAACTATGATGGTAATAGCCTGCCGAGACCAAAAATATGTGACCCCTGCGTTGAAAGTCAATGGAGCGCTGTGAAAAAGTGTCGGACCTCTTTGGGAACTCGTTCCTGGCTGCGCTGTGATTGGTCTATCTACATTTTAGGGCTTGGTTTAGTCGAAGGCGAATTGTCAAATAAGTTTAACAGACTGGTAAAGATAACAAATTCAACATATTATTTAGCAATTTTTGCTGGAAAATAAACATTTCTGCATTCTCTAGGAGACTTTGGGACCTCTCCTCGCTTATTGTTTCTCAAGCAGTGGAGTATACCCTCTCAGAAGGGGTAGAATATGCTTGAACACACATGTAAGATCCAGACAGGTGAAACAGTTTATTTTTAAATCGGTTTGAACGATTTATTGAATGAATGATTGTGTCTTGCGGAAAAACATTGTAGCCGGAGCAGTGTTGCCAGACGTATGATAATTATCGTTAATTTTGACCTCTGTATAATAATTGTACGATCAAAAAAAAATAAATCCCATAATGTACGATAATTTCAGAATTTTGTGACACTACAATCGTAGGTAATTGTAATTATAGTGCTTGTATACTCATTGATCTAGCTGTGGATATACGTCATGATTGTGAGGAGAAAGTGAAGGTGAGAGAGCATGGCAGAGAGGGAGAGAGCAAGAGACCTTGCGTGTGTGCCTCATGAAAGCTACACCCCCGTGTAAACAATCCAGTCAACTCCACCTATATATTTATATATATATATATTAACATTTTTACCCTCAGCTCTAATGCAATTAATGTTCAATAAAAGTTTGTTTAAAGTGCCCCTTTTATGCTATTTTAAAGGCTCCTAATTTTGCTGCACCAGGTTTACATGCATCAAATGTCAAAAAACTTCATTTCATTTTCTCATAATATACATTGCACATCACAACATTTTTCAATGACTCTCAAACTACTTGATGGATGAATCAATGTCTGTAAATCCCTCCCTTTCCGTGAGCCTGCTCTGCTCTGAGTGGCCAGACAGCTCAGTCTGTTGTGACTCGTCTACCACATCCAGCCCATGTCGAAAACAAAAACGCCCATTGCCATAACTGAACGTCAGCTCCATCCGGAGGCTTCCTTCATCTCAGCAACTGTACACATCATAAACTAAAGACAGAAATGAACGATGACATTGATTTTATATTATCAATCTGAGTGTGAGTCCGAAGATGAAACATTGGCAGAACTAGTTATTCAATCTGAACCTCCATTGCAAAAATGTTTCACAGTAATACACTACTCAGTTAGAGGTAAATTATGGGATATTGCTACTGTAATTCCTCACCATCAGTAAATATAGGTCCATCAACAAACCGATGTGTAAATGTCTAATTAATTGCAATGCACATGGAGGATCTGGATCAAGAACGGTGCATATGTTTCCCCTGCACGAACGTAAATGACTGATTTAACACAAATGTTTGTAAAACAAATCTTGCTCCTTTGTTTATCATTATTTAGGTAATAGTGGGCTCGCAGCTGATTAGCGGAAGTATTTCAGTAAGACAGTAATAACGTGATTGTATAATTATACAATCATTTTGTTAATTACAGTGACAGTGAAAAACTTACTATTTGTATATAGTCTATATACACTCAGCTAAAGGATGATTAGGAACACCATACTAATATTGTGTTTGACCCCCTTTCGCCTTCAGAACTGCCTTAATTCTACATGGTATTGATTCAACAAGGTGCTGAAAGCATTCTTTAGAAATGTTTGCCCATATTGATTGGATAGCATCTTGCAGTTGATGGAGATTTGTGGGATGCACATCCAAGGCACTAAGCTCCCCTTCCACCACATCCCAAAGATGCTCTATTGGGTTGAGATCTAGTGACTGTGGGGGCCATTTTAGCACAGTGAACTCATTGTCATGTTCAAGAAACCATTTTGAAATTCAAGCTTTGTGACATGGTGCATTATCCTGCTGGAAGTAGCCATCAGAGGATGGGTACATTGTGGCCATAAAAGGATGGACATGGTCAGAAACAATGCTCAGGTAGCATTTAAACGATGGCCAATTGGCACTATTTGGCCCTAAAGTGTGCCAAGAAAAGATCTCCCACATCATTACACCACCATCACCAGCCTGCACAGTGGTAACAAGGCATGATGGATCCATGTTCTCATTCTGTTTACACTAAATTCTTAGTCTACCATCTGAAAGTCTCAACAGAAATCAAGACTCATCAGACCAGGCAACATTTTTCCAGTCTTCAACTTTCCAATTTTGCTGAGCTCTTGCAAATTGTAGCCTCTTTTTTCAATTTGTAGTGGAGATGAGTGGTACCCGGTGGGGTCTCCTGCTGTTGTAGCCCATCCGCATCAATGTTGTGGCATCACAAAAGCTTTGCTACATACCTCGGTTGTAACGAGTGGTTATTTCAGTCAAAGCTGCTCTTCTCTCAGCTTGAATCAGTCGGCCCATTCTCCTTTGACCTCTCGCATCAAAAAGGCATTTTCACCCACAGGACTGCCACAGAGTAAACCCTAAAAATGGTTGTGCATGAAAATCCCAGTAACTGAGCAGATTGTGAAATACTCAAACCGTCTCGTCTAGCACCAACAACCAAACCACACTCAAAATTGCTTTCTTTCACATTCTGACATTCAGTTTGGAGTTCAGGAGATTGTCTTGACCAGGACCACACCCCCATGTGATTGGTTGATTAGATAATTGCATTAATGAGAAATTGAACAGGTGTGCCTAATAATCCTTTAGGTGAGTGTGTTTCTCATATATATATATATTGCAGTTTGTCTTGGCCTATATGTACATAATTACATTGACATAGAGAAAGTTAGATATAACCCTATGCAAACTTTTGATCCAATTGATTACATGATCTGCCGATTAACAGTTGTGTGCCGGCTCTCACTGACTAGTTAATCTGCTGAAGGAGTTCAAGACCACCTGTTTAAAGAAACAGAGGGTTGCTGAGGGTTTTTTTTTTTAGGCTGTGGTCTGTTTCTTGTCAAGTATTAAGACACCCAGGTGCTCAGTGCTGTATTTGTACTCTGGGCTTTTGGACGCGGCTACGGTTCAGTTTGGCAAACTACTTCTTAGAGGTGTCAAATATCGAGAAGCCGTTTCAAATGCCAAGCTAAGCAAAAATCCTCCTCTTTTCTGAGGAAAATGTATGCTGTTCCATCTTGGCTGTTATTTTCGTATAATTAGTCAGGCTGTGGATGAAAAAACATATTCTTTGCCACACATGCTTTGAAAGCACTGGTACCTCTCGGGTCCGTTCATTAGCGTGAGAATATCCGCATATCAGCTATTTGTTCAGTTTGCAATTAGCCGTGTTCACGTTCGCATATTTTTACAAATCACTGATCCTTAATACGAAATCAGTCCTAAATCCTTTTCTTTGTTAGTTTCTATAAGCTTTATAAACTATGGTTGTACAGCAGGATAAGCTTATTGATCCAATTTTTAATGTTCCTAATAAACATTGTTCAAGCTGTAGCTACTTGACGTAATATTTCAGTCACGCAAAACTGGATTTATAAATACAAACAATATTAAAGCTTGCTTGACTTCGCAAACACCACTAATAATCAAATTACACTCATCCAGGTGTAACATGTTAAATAACTGGCAGCAATGCAGGTTATGGAAACGTAATACATCAATATGAAGACTTCCCGAGAATTCCCTGGAATTCAATTATGTGGTAATCGTAAGTTAGATCAAACCGTAAATTATATATGGAATACCTACCTATATGTGGAGTCTGATTACAACCAAAATATTAAACATTTAATTCCCCTCCTGCATAATCAAAACAAAGCTTTTCCAAAGACATCAATCTAGATGGTCATTAAAAATTTCAATGGCATCAATGTAGACTGGTCATTGAAAATTTTTGCCTGACACAGATGGCCATATACTCACATATCCCATCATGCACTGGGGCTCCACGCTCTTGCCTGGACTGTTCTCAGTGTTTATATCAGCACAGTCCATTCTGCTCCGAGATCCTTATCAATCCGAGCTCTGTGAAAGACGGCTTTATTCAATAACTTCTGTGTAAATCACTCCACTATCGGCCACATCACTTCAAAACACAGAGAAAGTATTTTAAAAGCTCGTTCTCATCTGTGACCCATTGAGAGTCCCGGACACGTTTATTAGACGGTCACATGGCCCTCTATCCCACTGCGTTTGTCTAAAGAGTGGAAGAATCCTCCGAAGGGAGTCTCTCCTGGCCTGTTCTTAAACTAAGAAACATACAGAAAATGTACTTGCATACCGTATGTATGTACATACGTATAGTTCTCTAAGGGTTTTACTCCATAATCCAGATTTTACAAGATGCATTTGATTTAGGGATGAACAGATTTAAAAATTCTGCCCAATACCAATAAGTCATAATAGTTTAATGCTGTGGTTACTGATGTCTGAAAATGTGCTAGTTACACTACACTGCAGAAAATGTCTTAGTATTTTTTTTCCTTGTTTTCCAGTGCAACTATCTAACATTTTTAAATGAAGATGCATTTACAGTAACACTTTACCATAAGATTTCATTTGGTAACATTAGTTAATGTATTATCTAACACGAACTTACCATGAGCCATACATTTGTTACTGTTTTTGTTCATCTTTAATAAGAGCTGTTCATTGTTTGTTAATGTTACTTTAACATGTACATTAACTAATGCTAACAAATACAAAACAATACACTAACCTTTTGATTTTAATGTATTAGTAAATGTTGAAATTAACATAAACAAAGATTAATAAATGCTGTAGACGTTTTCATGTTAACCAAAGTAGGCTAGTTAACTACTGAAACCTTATTGGTAAAGTGTTACCACATTTACTTATGAAGCAACATTTTTGAAAAAAAAAAATGTTTTCTGAAAAATGATGAAAATGAATTGAATTTAAGCTTGAAACAAGAAAAAAATATCTGACAATGGGGTCAGAAAAACAAACAAAAGGAAACAACAAACAAAAGGAAACAACTTTTTAAAATGAAAAATTAATTTCAATTATTCTCTTAATGTCACTTTGCCTTACAAGTTAATGTGTCTTGATTTAAGAATGTTTGATATTCATAAAAAGTACTAAAAGAAAATCATTTCGCAGTGTATTTTGTTTAATTAAACAATAAATTGTATCAATATGTAATATAAACAATATATCCAGTCATATTGTAAAAAAAAAATATTGTTGGTTTAACTTAAAAAAATAAGTAACCTGTTGCCTTAACATTTTAAGTTTATTGAATTGGAAAAAATTAGTTAAAACAATGAAGGAGATTAATTTAATCACCAGAAACTGAAAATATATGTTATCTGAACTACATAAATTATCTAAGCTGATTTGACAAAAGCAAAAATGTTGTGATTACAAATCATGAAAATATTTTTTTACAGTGCACCGTTGCCTTTTAACCCACCCTTAAACCAAACCATAACATTAAACCTGTTCCGAACCTTCCATACCTGTATCCCAAATCAGTAGCTGGTACTACTGAGGTGGGACACTACCAGAAGTGGTTTGCAATACTACATGAACACAATAAGTACACTGTATGAATGTATTGAATATGACCAAAACTTGAGGTGACCCAAACTCATTCCAACGCTATCTCACCACCAAGTGAGATCTCACGCTTACGAATTCTTACGATTTGTCCCAGCTAGTGAATGGAAGGTTTAGGGCCAGGGTCAGGGGTAGGTAATTCGTACGAATTCATACGAATTGGGCAACTCATAAAATATGTACAATTTACCAAAAATCGTACAAGAGAGGTTGTATGAGTGAGGTTGTATGAATTAGCCACCTAACTGCTGTGAGATTGGGTTGATCATGCACACTTAATTTAATGCACTCAGGGTCATATTTTTTTTAGTTGAGAACCACTGAAAGGGGCCCTAATAGTTTACGTTCTTCTCCGCCAACCGCCGCTTACAGGAATCGTGTAGAACTGCGAGGAAGGAGACGTCAAAAACCTTTTCACTTTTCCCTGCACAATGCTCAATTCAGCCAGTTATTCTTAGGAACAGACAACATGACCTTACACAGAGCTCTGCTTGTGTTTGTTCGGATTTGATATGTGACAGCGAGCCTGGAACCTGCAGATCGTGAACTCTTTCGGGACACGCCGTGCTGGAAACGTGAAAATCCAGACACCTGCTCAGTCCTTCTCCCAGTCTGCCAGTCGCACAACCCAGTTGATTTAGCCACTGAGGTGTGAAGCTCCAGTTGTCTGCTGTTGCTGCGTTCCTCTGCGTGAGTCACTTATGGGAAACTCGCACCCACATTGGGAAGAAGTGCTCGGGTAAAAGTGATTGCGCAGAACCAGGCAGTGAAGAAAAGGAAAAGGCCGCCCCTTTTCAAGAACTTACTCATTTTATGAGCCCATAATTAAAGTCTTTTCAGCTTTTCCCAAACAGCTTTCCACCCCCCTTTGAGACTTCTTATTAGTCAATACCTTTTCCCAATGATTTATGAGGTTGTTGCAAGAATCTGCTCTGTGTTTCAAAGCTCAGCCGGCATTTAAAGACACTAGTCATGATCATGACCTCAACAACATCAAATGTGAATGTTCAAGAAATTATATTGCTCACTTTGCTTTGAGAAAGAGCGCTAGCTGTTGCCCAGATGATTGCAATGACTTCATGGCATCGTGACGCTCCCGATTCAAGGGGCCAGACGCAACCGGAGACGACGTTCATCATCATTTCTTCCCAGCTTCTCATATCTGTAGTCATACAGAAGTGCATAAGATGTCTTAAAACAACAACTAATTCGTAATCAGAATGGAAAGCGACCCATGCAAACCGTGCGGTTAATATCTGGCAGGCTGCAGTAGTCGTGATGTCCAAGGCTGACGGGAGCCATGGAGTCTACTGAACATGGAAACGGATGAAGTTCGCAGGAAACTCATGGTGAGACTTGGTGCATTTGAGCGCAACCTAATAAAAGTCTGGTGCAGGAAGTGCTCCGTTCATTACTCAAAGCCTTTATTGGGTCCCTGATGGAGCTCATCCAAATCTGGGATTTCAGCTCGTCTCTGAGCTGACGTCCCTGAAAAAGAACAGAATAAAATGAAACTCAAACACATCCATTAAAAACCATTTTGGCAATGGTATTCTTTCTAAATGGCCAAATGTTCTTGGTTTGAACAAACTTTTATCCTAAAGTATTTAAGTATCTTTTACAATATATTAAACTGTGCAGCTTGGACTACATTTGACACATGGCAGAAAATGTCTCAGTTACTATTGTAACCCTCGTTCCCTGAAGGAGGGAACGGGAGACGTAACGTCGATGTGATGACGTAATTGGGATCACTTCAGGGAGCCCCATCAACTTCGAGTGTCTACATGACGTTGGCGTGCGTGAAACCTAAGTCGAACGTGAGCGACTGAAAGGGAACTTTATGTAAGAGATAATCCACGGCTAGCCATGCATTAAAGGATTTGAATGGACGACGTAGAGGCGAAGAACCACCCGACGCGAAGCGGAAGCGGTTTTCCTCTACGTCGTGCATTAAAATCATTTAATGCATGGCTAGCCGTGGATTATCCCGCTTATACCTCGGTTATTTGCCAAGTTAAAAGAAGTTAAAGCTATAACTGACGTTAACAGTGTAATTTTTTAACAGACGTGTAAAAATTACGGTTATTTTCGTTAGTTAGGGCTCTACTCAGTCCACTTTAAATAAAGTAGAGCCATCGAACTGCATTTATTTGAATGAATTATGAATCTGTTTGCAAGCATAACTGTTACTTTGGTTACCAATGTTTGTTTTGCAGTCTATGGTTTATAGAAGCGGATTTATTTCGAACTGTAATCAAAATGACAGGAACTACCTGTGCATTAAGCGGTTTAACTGCACACCTTCCAGCCAATCAAAATCGAGTATTTAAACAGCCCGTGGTATAAGTATTCATACAGTGCCTTGTGGAAGTATTCAAACCCCATTATTTTAATCATTTTATTCCTCCACATTTTGTTTGTTAAAAAACCCAGATCTGTTCCAACTGAAAAACTGAAATAAGTATAATGCATAAGAATTCAAACCCTTAACTCGGTAGTACTTGGTTAAAATATCTTAACAGCCTCAAGTCTTTTTTTGGCTATGATGCGACAAGCTTTGCACATCTGCATTTGGGGATTTTCTGCCATTCTTCTACAGATCCTCTCAAGCTCTGTCAGGTTGGGTGGACAGACATTTTCAGGTTTTTGGTTTGTTTGGGTTCAAGCCCAGACTCTGGCTGGGTCACTCAAGGACATTAACAGAGTTGTCCAGAAGCCAATCATTGTCTTTGCTGTGTGCTTAGAGTCATTCTCCTGTTAGAAAATTGGCTCTGAATGCTCCTCCCAGTCCCTGCCACTGAAAAACACACATGATGCTGCTACCACCACTGTCGGGGTGGTGAAACTTCTGTAAGTTTCTTTGTGCATGGGGCTCAACCAGAGTTGGCCACCACTCTAAACAAAGCTCTTCTCCATCGATTGCTCAGTTTGAAATGGATCGATTTGCTCAGCTCTTGGTTGTTCAAGACCTCTTATATTGCAGATTATGGAGGATACATGCATCTGTGTACATGCATCTGTGAACCTTCAATACAGCAGATTTGTTTTTTTTCAGGTCTTCCCCA
The DNA here is from genome assembly GCA_027497675.1 of Cyprinella lutrensis. Taxonomy (NCBI): domain Eukaryota; kingdom Metazoa; phylum Chordata; class Actinopteri; order Cypriniformes; family Leuciscidae; genus Cyprinella; species Cyprinella lutrensis. The sequence continues at coordinate 23,100,217 of JAOTRC010000013.1, read as the reverse complement.
GATCTGTCTTGACACCATCCTGTCTCTGAGCTCTACAGGCAGTTATTTTGACCTCATCGCTTGGTTTTTGCTCTGATTTACATGTTCATCTGTTAGACCCTCTGTTGTGAGGCATGCCTTTCCAAATCACGCGCATTCAATTGAATTGGTGAAACTGGAATCCTCCTAAGCTAAATTTAGGTTGTGTGTCCACCAAAGCGTAGCCAGCTGAAAACGCCAGACGCTCTGCTGAAGACGCCATGCTTTGGGCGCTTGAGAGCGTTTTGGCAGCGCAGCTATTTTCCCATTGAGACGTTTCGTTGCTAAGACACAGAATATCCGAAGCACAGTTTACTTGTAATAATTTCGCAGGTAATTTGTTTCATACTAAAAATGTATTTTTCATCCATTTTGTTCGGTTGATGTCGTTGTATAAAAAGAATGTTGTGAGTTGTGACAGTTGGTCAGTGTGGTTTAGTCCCGCCCCTCCTTCACTTTGATTGGACGGCTGGGAAAAAAAGTGACAGTGATGAGCAATGCGTTTTATCCAAAGTTGAACATCTTTCAACTCTCACTCATTTTTCAACTATCGCTCCTATGCTCATGGCGTTTAAAAAACGTTGCTCTCCCATTGAAAACAATTGAAAACATACGAAAAACACTTTGGTGGACTGACACATGGCCTTAAAGTGTCCCGGAAAAGGGTGTGAATACTTATTTCATGTTGTTGTATTTTTTAATACATTTGCAAAGTTCACAAATGTGGTCTATGGAGTGTAGATGCAGGAAAAAAAAATAATTTAACAAGGGAGCAACATAACAAAATGTGAAAAAAGAAGGGAGGGGGTTGAATTCTTTTGCAAGCCACTATCTATCTATCTATCTATCTATCTATCTATCTATCTATCTATCTATCTATCTATCTATCTATCTATCTATCTA
>JAOTRC010000013.1:23064863-23075904 GCA_027497675.1 Cyprinella lutrensis | reverse complement strand
AAGTCAAAAATTTAATGCCACGATTATGCATAAATTGTAAAGAAACCTGCTTTGGATGTATTATGTTCAGGACAAACTGGTAAAAAACTGGTTTATAGTTGGTAAAATCATCAGGTCCATGTTTCATGGGTAGAATGAGCAGGATGGTGTGGATACCGATTACTAGTAGGGTTTTAATTTATTTAACACAAATCAATGTCTTGTTCTTCTGGCGATACTGCATTGATACTTTACACACTAATATTGATTCAAAATATATTATTAATATATAAATGATCAATAACAATTATATATAAAATTCTGCCTTCCTACTTTTAGATCAAATAAAAAGAGATGTTTTGCATTTTACACACACAGTCTTTTTGAGAACCCTATAACCAATCCCAACCCTGCCCTAACCTCAAATATCGAATGATTTGACCGTTGATAACTCTTTAAATGTTTATTCTGATGAAAGTCATTTTAAGGCAGATCAAGTTTTTGACTTTAGTCCAGTAACAGTTTTAGAAGTTACCAAGGCACTAGAATCTTAGTAAGAAATTGGCTGGTTCAGATAAATTGGATTGATATTTTTTGAAGCTGACAGCTGATTTCTGATTACTGCTTATGGTCTGCGATTATTCAAAGGGGGTGATCCAACTGAACTAAATAACTACAGGTCTATCTCCAAATTATGTCTTTTAGCTAAGGTTTCAATTGTGAATGGTCATTTAAAAAGAGTGATCTTACCGATCGGCTCCGAAGCGAAAGACAAATGCGTGCATCCACTTCCGTATTTATACCTGCGCTGCAGGACGGAGCATGAGATGCAAAGCTACCACGCCAATGTGCATTGGCACATTTTATCAATACTCGAAGATGACAGGCTCCCTAAGCGTGAACCCAATCAGTCGAACGTGAGCCCAAATAGATCTTGATATTGCTTAATTTCTTTTGGAAATACCCAATGAGGGTATGTTGTAAACAGCGGTATTATAATCAGAATTTGAGCTCTATTCTCAAGTCAGAACAGAAGAAATGCTGAAAGCGGCGTGATTTAGAGTAAAGCGGCACCTTCGAGAGTTCTGGGCAAAGGATTACAGTTGTTATTGTGTTGCAGAGCCCCGTTATTTGGGGAGTCGAAACGCAGCCAGAACCAGCGCACTCCAGCGGGGAAGTGCATCCCCAGAACTCTGACTTAATGGGCCGTAGTGTACACCACCTCGCTGTGAAGTGGGATTTGGGGGTCAGCATGTGGAAAAACCCACCGTAAATCAATAGCATCTGAAACAGCCAGGAGGACTCGCAGGCAGCACTCCGCTCTCTCGAAGCTTGAAGATGAGACTTTATTCAAAAAATAATAGCCAGTCTGTTTACTGCGCCACGAGATGGATTACATGGCACTGAAATAAATACTTCCAGATGCGGCTCAACAGAAATTATACTGAAGGAGAGGGGGGAGAAGAAAAAAAACAAAAAACGACTCCATAAATCTAGAGAGAGAAATAGCAAAGCGTTTTCTGGCACCAAACACTCAGCTTCATGCTTCTAATGGCATAGTATTTTTATATCAATGCTTCAACAAATAAGAAAAGATAGGCCGCCATAGCCAACACTTTGGCGTAAAATAAAAACAAATACAGTTCTTTGTGTTCAAGGCTCATAATCCAGGAAGTTGGACATTACCGTAGAGTGCTGTTCTTTCTCTGATAAACGTATTTCAAAGACAAATATTACGCTTTACTTCAAATGGCGCCAGTACTTGGGCTGTATTTCTGCACTGGGAGGTTTGAATATCATTTCGATAAAATATTGCCTCTTTGGAAGACTACCGTATGCCGTTTTCCCATTCCAACTGACCCACTTCTGTAGGACTCTGCCAGTACGACCGTTCACTTGACGTCCACAAAGCAATTTCATGGAGTAATAACAAGCTATTCAAACCACAGGGAAAAATGTCTCTACTTGTAAATGTGTAATTGTTAGGGAAGGTTTTCAATGGCTCTGTAGACACTGAGCACAGGAACTGGCGTCTGATGCCAACGCGAGGGACGCAACTGGAATTCAGGGATGTAAAACCTGCTCCAATGGGCCGTTTATAGTGCAGCATTTATGAGGCATTGAAAAGGGCACAGAAACAGAGAGTTCTGTGGATGTCAGCAGCCCGGTACAAGATGTCCATCCTCAGATATAGAGACGATGGGGCAATAAACAAGAGAGGAGATGCATCACTCCCCCATTTGTTGTCTCTGGCAAAAAGACTTACATAAAGCGAGACCGGTGGAAACTGTAAGTAAGGCACAAAATATTGCTGTCACAGCAAGTTCTAAACATGCATTAGGGCCAATGAAATGTTAACAGATCTAGCAACGGCTAACACATCTCTAGCTCTATAGGATACACTTTTGTGCTTTTCTGAAGCTTTTGTTAAGGCAAGATTTACTATTTCTATACTATCAACCTAAAACAACCATAGCAACATGCTTAACCACTTAGAAAACGGTAGTAACCACCCAGAACCCACTAGTAACATGCTAACAATACACTGGGAAAAACCACCAAACGACCTTAGTAATGGCATGGCAACGCCCCCAAAATCAGCTAGAGCCTCCTAGTAACTGCATACTTACACACTAAAAAGGACCCAGAACACCAAGCAAACAGCGCAACGTGCTACATAAAAACACTCAAAAAACCAAAGCAACAATCCTCTAACAACCAATTAGAACACCTAGCCACCACATAATAATTTACTTAAAACCACCATGAATACCTTAGCAACAACCTAGTGACCACCCAGAACCCCTTGCATAGCAACACCTTGCTAAAAACTACTTGAAAACACTACAGCAAACTGATCATAGCAGTGAGAAATTATAAAAATTGAGTTCTGATTATAAAAAAAACAGTGATGATGCTTTATAATTCACCCAAATACATAAGAAGAAAACCTTACTTTTAGGTATTTGGTATTTTTAACAAATGCAACGCTTTGAAAATGACTGACGTGAATTTCCGCGTACTAAAATTAAATCTCCGTGGATGTTGCATTAACACAAAGCACTACAAAGCACTAGAAAGTTCTCCTCGCCTGCCTCACATTAGCAGGTAAAATTAAGCATCAGAAAAGGATGTTTTGCAGGCATCTTCAAAACTGGCAGAAACAAACACAAAAGGAAAAACAATTCCATCTGATGAGCCGATTTTCCACAACAGCAGACTCTGGAATCAAATAAAAGTATACTTCTTCTTGGCCGGTGACTTACTGTCCTTGCGGACGGGGGAGGTAATCGCGTTGCCCTGTGCGTGAGTGTAATCTAATGATCTCTGAATGATTCTAGGTCTTGCGTTACCCTCTTAATTCAATTTCAAAGTTAATAATCTCACGATGACTTGATTTTGGTAATTTGAGGCCGATAAAGCCTCCAACAACAGTCACTGGGGCAGACATTTAAATTACATAATGCTACACATCCACAATGGTGAAACTTGAGTGAAAGCGAACCGTTTCCAGATTGGCTATTTCTCTTCGTTTCAAGCTGGGGGAGTGTTGAGAATCTCATACGCATTTGAAGTTAATACGTCGACTTAACTGTTGGCTCGTATGTGCAGCGCGATCTGGGACGTGACCGCACCACCGAACGGCCCGATAGATAACCGTACACGTTAATGAGAAATTGCCTCACGTCTGTCAGCGAGCCCATATACGCTCGACCTTCCAAACAAGGGCTTACTTCTATTTTTTCTTCTTTTTAAAGACCAGAGTGAAAATTGCTTATTGGTGCAATTAATCATGGGTTTAAACTGGCTCCAGTCGCAATAAAACCAAGCCAATTACATGATAACTCCGTTCTGACGGCACTCACTCAGTCACTCGCATCCCCCCGTCTAATTATTCCAGTGCCATTCCCAGTAAGGAGCTGAGATTTACTCATCAAAGGCGAACGCAAGTGGCACTAGAGAACATCTGGAAGTCTTCACTCAGCATCATACCCTGGAAAACCATATAACACCTGTTTTATATATTAAACAATACACTGCGTCCCTGTGCAACTCCCAGTTTCCTACAGTTGTACATGTCGGCTTCGTGTTTATGCCATGGAAATTGCCTTATCCAGTCACAGTTGTCCTGTGTTGCTTGGTGACACTGAAACTGTAGGACTTTTAAGTTCATTTAGAATACGAACGTGCTTCGACAACATCGAAGAGACATGACGGAAATATCCTAGGATGTTTGGTCCTTTGGTAAAACACGAGTTAAATCTGCTGTAAAATGAAATAAAATTGGAATGCCATGCCAGCAGCTGATGGTATTACCATGAAAAGAGCTGTGTTAAACATTTTGTACCATTTACACAGTTGTATGAACAGAATAAATCCAAAGAAAATGAAACTGAAGGAAATGGTTGTCTACTTGCATTAAACGCAGAGAAGCCCATGATCTAGTGCTTTGCGATTTGATAAGTGTATTACATCATAATGAAAAGTAACAAATATCAGTATTTAAAACAAAAAAACAGCCCCACAGAACAGATTTTGCCAGGTCTTCTGGCGCGCTGTTGGCTCGGGAACGATCAAGTAGGCCGTCAGTGGTAAATTGCTCATTACCTGTGAATTGCAGATTGACCACAATAGCGAAAGCCTCCAAATTGGCTGTGAGAAAGCCTCCAAAAGCCATTTCTCAAATGCAGACTAGCACTTAAGACTCCCACACTTCTGCGCCTGATGGAAAATTATAACTCGCAGTCGGCGAGCTGCAAAGTCGCATACGCAAGTGCGCGGAATAAGCAGGCATTTCTCAGCTGTAAACAGGACTTACGGAAAACAAAACAAAATTAAATCTCCTTTGTATTTCCAAAAAGGATCGAAATTCCGCTTATTTAATTCTCCAGTCGAATTATGTGACTTTTATGAGGAAAATTACAGTGACCACAAATTGCGCTAAACAATTCCAATACTTTAGGGCTTGACCACTTTAAAATGGGGCTGCGCTGCGATTATAAATATAACTCTTTTACGGCTCTGTTATTACGTACTGAGAAGGGGGAGAGCGGGCCAATCTTGTGGCTGTAGCGCCTGATGGCCTCTCTGATGTGGGCTGGTTGGATGGCACTGCTCTGAGCCTCCGCGCCACAGGCCGCCGCGCTCTGCAACGAAGAAGACAGAGAAAATACAGCTCGTATTATTGCTAATTCAAAAACACTGTGGGAGTCCTGCAGTTTAATGCACAAACACAGCTCGGCGAGGACACGGCACACACACACACACAATCCCATGCTTTTCAGAATCAAAATCGGAGTATTGGCCAGAGCTTTACCTCCGGAGAGATATAAATGCTATGTGTCATTTGATGCTTTATGAACTTTCATCACTGATATATAGAGGGTTTGACAGTAAACGTTAGTGCTGCGTGTGATTGGCTGTAATTGCAGTGTCTCTGAAGTCACTTGGAGGGAAGGGAACAATTCCAACTCAGTATCAAGTCGGATGGGAAAACAACTTCCCTGTTTGGATGCTTGCAATAAAGATCAGAGAAACTGGAGTCAGTAAAACAGGGTGAATAGGAACATTAAGACTTATTCCTCGCTAATGTTTCTACAGCTTATGAAGAGGCTGGAATTTGTGACAAGTATTAGAATAACCTCGGGGTTTCTTCTAGGGTAAAATAAACAGTGTTAGGGTGTTTTCTGGGGCAGGATTATCAGTTTGTCTGAACAATTGAAGTCAAGGGATTTATACAATGCAGTCATAGGTCGGACCAGCTTAAAATGGCATATGAAAGTGAATGAATTTAACATTAATAACAATAATAATAAATAATGCAACACACAAATTTACTCTATAAATGTATTTATTTACAATTTATTATTAATGTTATTATTAATATTATAACATGTATAATATACATTATATAATATTGTATTATTTATGATTAATATTTATATATTTATCTTTTGGATATGTAACATTTTTCATGTTTTAAAAAGAAGTCTCTCCTGCTCACCAAGGCTGTATTTATTTGATAAAAATACTAACCAAAAAAAAAAAAAAATTGTTAAATATTATGGCAATTTTAAATTAAATTTATTTCTGTGATCAAAGCTTAATTTTCAGCATCATTACTCCAGTCTTCAGTGTCACATGTGACATGATTAGGGTTGGGTATCGAGAATCGAGTATCGATTGGAACCGGGACTAGCTTTTGGTTTTTCCCGGAATCGTTCAAAAGTTAAAATTTCGATTCCTAGTTTCGATAGTCACAGTCCGCCGACCGGAAGAAGAAACCGCTGAACAACACCAACGAAGAAGCGACTACCGGAAGTGTTGGCATAACCGCGCGAGTCGAACATGAGTAGCTTACGTCGGCGGTCCAAAGTGTGGCTTCACTTTTCTAAAAACATCAAAATCTCGTCAAAATGCAGAGTATTTCCCTTTAGAAAGTAGTATTTCCTTCAGAAAGACCGTTGGTTAGCAAGGTTAGCTAAACTTTTTTGACCCTGCCTTTTAAAAGAGAATCGTTGGGAACCGGAATCGAAACAAGGAATCTGAATCAGAATCGTTCAAATTCAAACGATACACAACCCTATATATGAGACACTTTAACAATACATTTATGGCGCTTTAGTGTTGTTGTTTTTAAGCTTGAAAGCTCCAGCCACCATTCATTGCAGCTGAATTGAAAACTGTCCAGGAAATTATTTCGAATTTCTCCTTTTGTGCTCCATGGATGCAAACAAGTTTAGAACAACACGAGGGCGAGTAAACGATGGAAGAATTTTCATTTTTGGGTGAACTATTTTAAAAAACAAAGACACAACTTAGTATTTGCTGCTAGTCATGGAACAGATGTTGATTTGAGCTGAATTATCATATGTGGATTTCCACGTTGGAACTTTGAAACAAAAAACAAAAAGGGTCTCATGTTTCATGGGCTGCTTCAAACTTTTGAGCGCCTCAGAGAGGACCGTTAAACTGCCGCCCTACCGAGAACCATCTTTGACGAGAAAACAGACGTGACGAATGGGAGTCGTCGACACAAAAGTGTGTATGCCAAGTCATTGCGTTAGCCTGAGAAATGTCTGAAATTGATTTCACGAAGCACAAAAAAGGCACATTTCCCTTTTTTTGATATACCTTTGTAAACATTTCAGCAGTGTACATGCAAAAAAAGAGAAAATATCACTAAAATATGTCTTTCCGAAAGTCATATTCCGTCTGCTCCGAGTACACGACTCCGCTTTGTCCTTTGTCCTGCTCCACAAACGTGAGTGAAGAGCGAACTTCACCTCTCTCACCTCTCTGAGAATCGAGCAGAAGCGATTGCTCAATTCATCCAGGATGTTTGGGGGCAAGCGAGCAGGTTGGACTGGCGCTGGTAAGGGAAGGGTGGCGTTAAGGCATCGTTATGATCTAAGGCAGTCATTTCTGATGGAACAGAAGAGGCTTGACACTCCCGTCTTTAAATTTTGGTAGCTGATGGCTGATGATCTCGGCCAACATCTCAGGAAACTCCACGCTCAGAGATTTATTCACAAACGTGTAGAAACAGAAGTCCAGAAGCCCTTCCACCATCTGTGGACAGAAAGAGCATTTCAATAGAGTTTTTACATACAAAAATGTCAGTGGTACAACTGTCCCGATATCATCATGAAGAGAAGACCCTCATGACTGTTTGTTAAGGTCAATAAGTCTATATTATATGAGATATTTATGAATGTTTTGGCTTGTTTAGGTAGTAAAATTGTCATTTGGTACAACCTCCAAGTTAATCGAATTCATGATGTGTAAAAAAAAAAAAATCACAATAATTGGCTAAGGTGTGTACATTCAGAAGTAGTGGTTGAACGATATATCGCCAAGGCTGACGACAAATTTTTCTGTTGTGCTGTTACGTGTTGTAAGCAGGACTTTTATTTTGATAGCGCCGAGAACCGTCTTCTGCAGTTTCCAGTCACAGTTCTGTCTAATAATAAAAAGGATAACACTATAAAACTTTTTAAAGTATTCTCTGTCTTCAATTTCCCCGAAGGCGCATTGCTTGTCGGTTGAGTCATGTAAGGTGGTTTTAAAATTCCAGGTAATCACAGAACTGTTGTTTTGTTCCTGAATGAATCAGCGTTTTTGAATGTGTTGGTTAAATGACTCGCTCATAAAGAGGGTAAAAAGCCACGATTAACCTATCACAGTCATGTAAAGGAAAGAAAATACCATCAGAATCTTCAACAATACTGTTATACAGGTTTTGGGTCGTACCACCCAACACTAGGACCTTCCTGCTAAATTCAGCTCAAACCCTAATCAAACTGAACCAGCTGATTAAGATCTTCAGGAACATCTGAAAGTTGCAGACAGGTATGTTTGAGCAGCTATCTGGCTCTCTACGGACAGGGTTGGGCTTTAGGATTTGTTCACTCCAGAATTAAAATTTCCTGATAATTTACTCACCCCCAACGTCATCCAAGATGTTCATGTCTTTCTTTCTTCATTCGAAAAGAAATGAAGGTTTTTGTGGAAAACATTCCAGGACTTTTCTCCATATAGTGTACTATGGGACATTGGGAACCAATGGTTTGAAGGTCCAAATTGCAGGGTCAATGCAGCATGAAAGACTCTACACCAGGGGTGCCCAATCCTGCTCCTGCCGATCGACTGTCCTGCACAGTTCTCCAAGACTAATCAAACACACCTGCCTGTAATTTTCAAGTCATCCTAAAGACCTTAATTGGCTAGACGAGACCCTTACTCCTTGACTGGGATCGTGTAGGGCCTTTTAAAGAGATAGTTCACACAAAAATGAAAACTAAGTCACTATTAACTCACCGCCATGCTGTACCAACCCCGTAAGACCTTCGTTCATCTTCGTAACACAAATGAAGATATTTTTGATCAAATTTGAAAGGTGGATCACTGCTACATAGGCTGCCTAAGGGATCGAAACTTGACACCCAAGAAAGTCACTGCAGAAAATGTTGAAATATTCCATGTGACTACAGTGGCTCAACTATAAGTTTATCAAGCGACGAGAATACTTTATGTGCGAAAAAAACATTCGACTCGTATTCGACTATTCCTTTTCTTCCTTGCAGGCCTGAGACGAGACTTCAAGAGATTTCCACGACGCATGCGCGAGAATTGAACTGAAGTAGTTGAAGAAGATGGCAATTCTCGCGCATGCGTCGTGGAAATCTCTCTTTTTTTTGCACATAAAGTATTCTCGTCGCTTGATAAACTTATACTTGAGTCACTGTAGTCACATGGAATATTTAAACATTTTCTTCATTGACTTTCTGGGCCGTCAAGTTTCGATCCCTTAGGCAGCCTATGTATCAGTGATCTACCTCTCAAATTTCCGAAAAATGTTCTGAAGTCCAACGAAGGTCTTACGCGGGTTTGGTACAGGGTGAGTAATTAATGACTTCATTTTAATTTTTTGGGTGAACTATCCCTATAAAGTTGTATTTTTTAATTTTATAAAAAATAGAAAATAAAATAAAAAAAGACATTTTTCACACTTTTTGCTAGATTGGACTTTTCATTAAAAATTTCAGTCGTTATCTATACTCTCACTTAAGAATAATTTTTGAGTAGTAATTTTTGTACCCGTCCCCATGCCATTTTACTGTAGTTGCCATAGTAATTTGTTTGTAAAGGAAGTTTGGCTCAAATCCAGATTACATATGATGACACACACACACACGCACGCACAGCTAGCAGGGAAGACGACTGCACACATCAACAGCTATGCTCTCCTCTTTCCTAGCCTTGCAAAACTGACAGCTTCTTCACGCCTACATCACACCAGGAATGAAGACTTTGGAGTTTATATTAAGACAAGGTAAACAGTTAGAGAGTTTTACATTTAAAACCTCGCTGTGAGATGAATTGACACTTGCATGACGTCAACCTATCTATCTGTCTCTCCATCCGGCTAACATTAGTTAGCAGCTTAACCCGTTCAAACAGTTCTAAATATGTTATAACAACTGCTATTCAGGTGCAGACAGTGCATTTGGCATATAATCTTGATGCTTAAACCGGATTATGGATTGTTATTTTTATCTCTGTAAACAAAGGAGGTGTTTATAAATATGTTAGCTTGTTAGCTAGTCGAGTAACAACACGCGCGTTTATTTACATGTTGGCTAATTTACTTTCTAATCCTGACAATGATAACAGCTAGTGTAGATGTTGTTGTTAGGTAACGTTATTTGTTCAACATTGTCTTTTTATAATTTGTGTCAGGTAAAAAAACCTGTCTTAGAGCTGAAGTTATACTGAAGTAAAATGTTACATATTTAACTATGTATATTGTTTAATTCCAAATACAAAGATTTAACGTTATTATTATTTTTAATAATATTATTATTGTTTCATATTCATGGGTTTTCGTCTTACAATGAAGTGCTTTTCTGGGGCCATGTTACTTATTTTCAAGCACACCATGGTTCTACCTACCTTTCTACATATTGATAAACACAGTAGTAAACACCTATTGGTTGTCTTTCTTACAATGAAAATGACATGCTACTCTCCACTGGATCTTAAAGCAGGGCTTTTCATTCTTTTAGATGACCATCATGGACCCCCAAATATGATCATTTGCGTCCATCCAAAAATTTAAAAGACTTACATTTTTATGACCCAATTAATATTGTGAAAAATGTATACTATGTGTAAAAGAAAATTATTCACTCTTATACCACACTCCTGTACTCCTATATTATTTATTATAAATAATACATTTTAATCAGAAATATTCATTTATTATATATTGAATTAATTAATTTATTTTAGTCACTAAGTTTAAACTTTTTTATTTATTGTTTTTTTTTCATTTTTGCTCTGCATGTCTTAATTGCATTCATTTAAATGACATTTTATTTATTTACTGTTTTTTATTTTTGTTTAAATCAAATTATATTTAAATTAATTTTAATCAGATATATTAATTTACTATTTATTGCAATCAGGTTTTATTTTATTTAATTAGTTTTTACTTGTTTATTTTAATAATTTTTTATTTTAATTTAATAAATTTTTATTAAATTGTGTTTTTGTTTAT
>JAOTRC010000013.1:22690397-22701814 GCA_027497675.1 Cyprinella lutrensis | reverse complement strand
TAAAAAGTCGTATATTGACGAATGGTCAAAAGACGTCCCAAAACGTCAGTTATATGACGAATTGGGATGAGACTGTGCTGCTGCCTAGTAAGTGCTTAATATTTCTACTTAAATACATAATTTAAAGGTGCTCTAAGCAATGTCAAGGTGTCATTTTTACAGTGTAATGATACATTTAAGTACAGAATAATATTAGTCAACTACATGTAGCCTAGTTACTATAGGGTTAGGAGGGACTAGGTTTGGTTTAGTTGCATGTAATTATTATGGTAAATTTATAGAAATTACGATTACACTTTATTTTAAGGTGTCATTGTTACAGTGTTTATATATGTAATACTTAAACTTAAAGGTGCTCTAAGTGATGTAACACGTTTTTTTAGGCCCAAACATTTTTTTTTTGTCACATACAGCAAACATCTCCTCACTATCCGCTAGCTGCCTGTCCCCTAAACACACTGTAAAAAAAGCGGTCTAAGCAGACAACCCAGGCTCCACAAATGGCAACAAAAACAAACTGCGGCAACCCGCTCCACGAAACATAACACACTGTTCCAGCCAATAACTGACAAGAAGGCCCTGGGGGTGGGGTTTGTGGGGTCAGTGTGCAGATGAGGAGGAGGGAGGGTCTATCTAGCCTCCGTTTTGTTTGAAAATACTTTAAAAGTCAACAAGAAATCACGTCGCCCGACATTGCTATAGAGCACCTTTAAGCCTGTTCTTTCAAAACTGATAATGTGCATATTCACAAAAAAACAAACAAAACAAAAACAAAAAAAAAAACGTTTTAATGATGTTAAACATTCTGTTGATTGATTATGAGCAAATTTCTTACTTTTCTTTCTTTTTTATTCTTTTTTTTGATCCAGGATGTAACACTAGTTATCTAGCCAGTTTTATTCATAAGGTCATCTCAGTAATTGAATTGTTTTCTATCTACCTCTTGAAGTAATATATGCAATTTATGCATGAGCTCTGGTTAGAAGCATACTTAAGAAAATAAAGATGTCAATGCCTTTGGATGTATTAGATTTATGGTTCACAGGGATACAGGTTCATGTCTGACCTGGGTCGGTCATGTCACATGGTAGCTTTTTTATTTCATATATGAAATTATTGGGTAACCAGAAAAATGCCAAATGTTTAAAATGTATGAAATATACATGTTTGCAAAGACCAAATGAGTCTTGCTCTCCCACCCATTTCCTGTCATTTTGTATATTATAATGTTCTTTTATCTATACACCTAATAAATTAATGTGCAGGAGTTATTTCTACCTCATCTGAGCACTGCAACATTACTTTTTAGCAACATGTTGTCAGGTTGATTCAGACTTCATATTTTTTTTTTACTTTAATAAAAACAGCTAATTTACCAGCACAATTTCTTAATTGATCTGAATGTATATTGTATGATTGTCACACACCATTTTTGTATCATGCATATAAAGCAGATTTACGTCGTTATGTTGCAGCAGAAGGTCGTGCTTATAATGTTTATAAGTCTATATACTGAACATTTTCAGGAAAAAAAAAACATGATTAAAAGTGTCAGAATCCATTAGTCACTATCTTCCCTAGATTGTTTGGATTGTGATTTTTATTTTAAGAATATGTTGTCGGGTGTGACACAAACCACCGCATGTCCTTTTTCAGTCCAACACATTTTTCTCCTTGACACATGAAAGTCAGAAATTTGGCAAAGCGCTGTGGATTGGCAGTCATTTTTAACCAACTGAGTCACGCTCATCCCATTAAAGAGAAGAATTAAAATTAGAATTAATTTGCATAATATCCCAGCAGAGTGAATCAGCTGAATACAGAAAAATTGCATATTTATGAGCTGCATTATTGTAGTTGTTCATTGAGCCGGTGTCAAGTTGTTCCTTGGATGTCTCGGGGAAGCAGAGACGGCATAAATCTATTAATACTACTGTGCGAAGCTTCTCAAAATCCCTCACAAACATCATCCATTTGCATAAAACAGTAACATGTTTAATATTACATTTTTATTATGGAGCCTGAATCTTTTATTGAATGTTTCAGCTTTAATTTCAGTTGTATGTATGTATATGTCTGAGTGCATCAGATGGTTGTGCTAAGACATGATTCATGCTGGTGATTTGTGTTTCACAGACCGCCCTGCTGCTCCTGTCAATGTCTCTGTTACACACCTGCGGGCAGATTCGGCCACCGTGTCCTGGAATATTCTGGATGGAGAGACCGTAATTGGCTTTGCCATCTCACAGCAGGTCAAACAAAAGTTATTACAATGAGATTCAGCCCTACGGGCCTTTATTACAATCGACGTTTAATATCTGCAATAAATATGCCCTCTAATGAATCTTTAAACGTGTGTATGTGTGTGTTTTAGCGTCAGGACGGGTTGATGCAGCGTTTCATTCGTGAGGTGAACACTACCAGTCATGCTTGTATACTTTGGGATCTGGATGAAGACACAGACTATATTATCCAGGTCCAATCCGTCGGACTCTATGGAGAGAGTCTGGCCAGCAAAAAGATTCACTTCAGGACGCTTAAAAAGTCGGAACACTTTCAATCCACCATGATGGATCAAGGTAAATATGTCTGTTATGTCAGCATTAATACAATGTGAATCATTTTATAAAGCACATTTCATGTTTTTGTTTTTTTCTTGAAAGACAGTATTGAGTGACTCAACCAGCACATGTTTAATTTATTTGTATCTGCTAGGTTTTTTAAGAAGTGTAGGATTTACTTTAAAACAATTTTCACTCATAATTTGCTAGTAAATTTTACAAATAATACACAAATATGAATGTTTGAAGTTGAAAGATTGAACATCTACTTTCTTGTATAGCATAATCCAATAAGCTTTGTTTTATTTACGTCTTTGGAAAATATTTGCTGCCTCCCAATTCGCTTATACTATGCCCTAAAAGTATGTAATATTTTTGTGAAGAAAAAGTACATACTTTTGAGTGTGTAGCTAAAGAGTTGGAAAGCTTTGAAACATACTATCACGTCATCTTTAACAGACAGCTCTGTCGCGTGCTGCGTGCATCCTGCTAACGTATAAGTTTACAATGTTGCTGCAGATGAAATATAATGTGGACAACATTGAATAAAATCATTTTCGTCAGGTTAGATACGGACAATTACTCAAATCACTCAATCACTCAAAGCTCTTTATCTAAACCTCTCTACACAACCGAGGGACTCGCGCGTCCTCCATGTCAGTAGTTTTTTAACACTTTTTACTCGTGTTTGTAGCTCTAACGAATCCTTGTCCAACGCGCAATGGGTTATCAGCCATTAGACTTTAGAGTGTGCATCGATCTACACTTCGGATTCTGACCGGATATAGTAGACCATCCAGGGGTGCGTTTCCCGTACAACAGCGTAGTTCGCTGATTCAATAACATAGTACGATGCATCGTTGGAAAAATCAACTAGCTAGTCACGACTGTTTCCCGAAAACCACTGTCGCAAAGTATCGTTCAACCACGTTGGTTTCGCACGTGGTGGAGTAATAACTACCATTAATGAAACTGTTTGAGATCCAATTAACGTTAGATTTGTTTTCTATAAATTACAAACATGTCATCTGAGGACTATTTCTAATTGTTCTTTGCTTTATTTATAATTGTTTTGCTTTATTACCAGACTCAATATTTGGCTCGTTCTTACATAGTATGCACGTTCGCACATGCGCACTCTTCAAACACGTTACTTCAAATCTTTTGACAAACTAAAAAACGTAAATTTCATTTGTATGTATTCTAAATAAAAGACACCGGTTGTACTGAATGTCAGCTTGCTCATTATGCTCAAGATAAGGATTTATTACCTCCAAATGTGTTGCAATATAGAAACGATGCCTCTAACCATAGGCCAAAAGCTGTCGTTCAAACCACACAACTTTGCAATGCTGTTTGCGAATTTTCGTTGGAGCGATGGTGTCGGGAAACACCGAATCGTTGAACTATGCTGATAACGACGGAACTTGCGACCATAGTCGGCTAACGATGCTTTCGGGAAACGCACCCCTGATAGGGAACATGCTTTTAAGGAGCTTGTTATCTTTGAGTATTAAAAAAACGAGCCAATTCACATTTGTGTGCGAGATTTGCATTGCACCCCGCTGCGCAGTCACAAATACAGAAGAAGATGCTTGCACTACTTGTTTTTTTGCAGAGGAGCCGAGTGAAGCCCGGGGTCAGCGGTGATCCAGCACTAGTTGCATCGAGACTACGTCGCCGTTCCCTCCTTCAGGGAACGAGGGTTACATATGTAACTGAGAAATTCCCTTTCAATTTGGTCATGCTCAACATAGTCCATAGTCGGATGTACCATACTGATTGGGATCCCAATTAAAATGCCACCTAGTGCTGCCACCTTCTAGTGCTGCCTAGAGAAAGCCTCCTGAAACCCCCTCATTTATTGAGGCAGAGATGGAACAGGAGTTAGGCCAGGGAAGTCCACTGCTGTTCCACATGACCAACTCAAACTTGGTTAAGAATGGAGGTATCATGTAGAGGTTACGAAATAGACTGGGAGTTTCTGGGCAGTACAACATATGGAATGTCACTAAGGTGGCCTATAGCAGGGGGGATACAACACCAGTCAGAGACGGCAGAGGGCGCTCTGCCAAGGGAAAGACACAGGCTTTGCGCAGGGAGCTGTACCATGGAAGGATACTTACATTGGATCACCGTAGGGATCAAAACATATGAAACACAGCCTGGCACAAGTTCCACCAATGTATATGAGTGTTAGGCCTGGCATTGGGGCTCGGCTCGGCTAATGAGGAACTCTACTGGAGCAAGAATGGTGCACATATCAGTCCATAGGAGGGGAATGGCGCAGCAAGCTGACACTTCGAGCGAATTTAGCCTCTCCTCAGAAACCTGAAGATCAGGTCGTGCCTCCCCAAGGATCTCCCGTCAATTGCTCCGTGATGTGCGGCAATGGAGGCAACATACACTTTAAGGTTGGAGGGAGACAGCCCACACTCCAATCCATCTTGCAGGAAAATTGTAAATGGTAAAATGGAAGAGGGTGCTCTCGCAGAAGTGATGGTATCTGTGACTTATGGTGGATCACCTAGAACCTTCACGTCCTGTCCAGGGACTAAACATAGAGTTTCCAGAGGTCTGGACACGGCTGCCATATGGTGCTCCGTCCCTGAAAGAGAAGGTCCTCCCTCAGAGGAATGGGCTAGGGAGGGGCTGTGAAGAGTATCATCAGTCCTGGAAACCAGGCCCGGTTGGGCCAATAAGGGGCAACTAGCAAGACATGCTCCTCTTCCTCCCTGACTTTGCACAGTGTCTGTGTGAGAAGGCTTGCCGGGGGAAACACATACTTACAGAGGACTTTTGGCTGCAGCCTGGGGTGATTGTCACATGGAGCGTGCCGCTCTACCACACCCATTACGGGAATTGGCAGTGAAGCCAGTGCTGAAGCGGTCTCATATGAAGCAGTCCGAGCTGTGTTACTGCGAATGCCATATGCCCCAGGAGCCTCTGGTTTCAGTCGGACCACTGTTCTGCTCTTGACAGTATTCAAGCATACAGCACTGACCGGACACGATCCTCTGTGCCTGTAAGACATCTGATCATCTTCGAAACATAATTTAAGATATTTTATATTTAGTAAGAGCTTTCTGTCCCTCCATTGAAAATGTATGTTTGGAATATGTTTCTAACCCACTTCTCTCACACCAAAGGCATAAGACAGTACAAGTATACATGTACAGTATACAAGACATTATACATACTACATTCTGTATATTATGACAGTATGATATGTTAGTTAAGTTATATTATACCATTGTGTTTCAGTAGAGTTGGTGGTTGGTCCATCTTAAAGGTGAGTGACAGATTTTTGGAGCTTATAAAAACCTTAAGGGGAACACTCACTCAGGGCTTTGTGCTTTTAGAGTATGAAGTCCTTAATCACCAGTGTGTGCAAGGACAGGCATGGTACGTGTGCTACTTTAAGTGCACATTCAGTTTGGTCAGTGAGAGTTTAAGCCGGTAAAAACCAGTAAATCGGGACTGTAATTTAGCTGAGTGCCTTTCTCTGTGTCCCACCACCATCAGAGCTGATTTATGACACCAGATTGCCTGATGTATGCGGTTTACTGTGTCCATTCAGCAGACAGACGGGCCAATGCAGATCACTTCAATTAGTTAACTACATTATTTCTTAAAGGGAGACTATACTGTATGCTGCAATGAGACGGAGAGAAGCATTATGTGATATTGCAGTACAATAACATCAGTAAATTTATTTTATTGATCTGTAGATAAACTGTAAAGGGTTAATTTCCAAGTCTTTACCGGATAAATGCAGCTTGTCATGACAAAACACAGGGTGAAGCTTTCCAATGAACACTTGGTCTTACAGATGAATGATGAATGGGTTGACAGGTCAAAGTCGATTCCGAAATGTTCATGTAATTGCAACTACTGTTCATAATCATCTATAACTGCATGCAATCATCTCAAACTACCCCAAATCATTGTTAACTACACAAAACCATCTACCAATTGGACAATTTCCCTGTAATAAGTTCAGTATGCTGTTCAATGGCGATTTCATGTGAAAGTCGTGGAAATAAATTCACCAGCCCTGGTCATGTGACAATAAATATTCTTCATAATATAGGCCTACATCAATTCTAGCCACAAATGACAGCTTCATATCTGTAACAGATACTAACACAAGCCTCTTACTATTTCTCATTTTGGCTAATTGCTGTTTGTGTCACCTGCCTGCCCCGAAGATTCAGGTTTCTTGAGTAAAGCTACTTCAATTCTGACGGACAAAGGGAGTTATAGAGAAAGCTTATGGTTTTGTAATCTGAAACTCAATTTTCTCTAAATCCAGCCTCATGACACGTAATGTGCCCCCCCCCCCCTCCCAACACAAAAAAAGAAAACTATTCAACTTGCAGAAAAGCAGAGTCTTTTAGTTTCATCAAGTGCTCTTATGTTTTCTTCACCATCTGGCGATTAGTGAAAGAAATGCATTATTATGTAGAAGAAGCACTGTTTGTTATTCAGGGGTTGCAAAGTTTTAAAACTATAATTTTTCTTCAGATTCAGAATGACACTAATGGGCTTTTCAAACTTAGCTAATTTACAAAACAATTTTTTTTATCCTGAGTTAAAATAATTCTTGGTCTTAGTTTACACTGTCCATTCTTCAACCTGGGTTAGTAATCAATGCTGGCTAGTTGGTTTTCGCTTTGATTTTGCATTGTAGATTTGTAAACTGATTAGAGTTAACGTTCTAATTTGCATATTTATAATCATGCATTGGACAATGAATTGTGCTCTGGCACATTTTAGAACATAATGACGTGTGAAAACGAACTGTCATAGCTGGAAGAATCTGTTTAAATGTACTTGTGTTTTAGGCTTTGGACTTTTGGAATTTATAATTCTACATAAACAACAAAAAGATGGTGTTTGTTAAACATTGTTGTTCTTGTTTTAAATTCCAAACATAAAATGTCCTACACCCTTTCAGATATCACTTAAATTTACAAGAGTATGCATATTTAGCATCCTGAAAGTATCATAACAAATACTTTATTCGCAATTTCCTTGAGGAACGAAGATGGAGCGGTGTTTCTGATATCAGTGAGCGAGGAGTGGAGCAGGGAGCAGTAAATGGCGAACTCGGAGCGTAATGATTATTAAAGGGATACTTTAGGATTTAGCATTAAGCTTTGTATTAGTAAAAAAACTGTAGTATTTTCGAATTACCATGCTTTCCACCCTGAGACGAGAGATTTATGTATTTTTTTGTCTGGAAAAAATCCCCCGATGACGCCAAAATCGTAATTTTGCGTTATCGGAAGATATTTTGGCCAGAGGCCAAAAGTCAGAGTCATCGGGGCTGTCCCGCATGTTCTTAACCCGCCCATAGAGGGTGGGATCTCACTCTCAGAATGAACACATAGTGTCAGCCATCTTTTTTTGAACGCTAAGCTAGCAGGCTCCTGTTCTGTGGAGAAAGCTAAGTAAGAAGGGGTTACCGTCCTCTTTTTCCCGGACATGTCCGGCCGTCGATGTCTGGGATTCAGCTTTTGCTTTCTGCAGTCACCATTCATTGTTTCAGTTTAAATCATGAAATCATTCCGATTGGTGAATCTGATTGTAGTGTTTACATGAACGCAAAACAAGTGATTGGTTGATTTAACATTGACTTAACATTTAAGGTTTTAACATTGCTAAGAAAATTCCCGCCCCTCCGTGAGAGATACGAGACCGGTGTATCTCACAGGTGTCGCTCATCGGTAATCACGCCACCGTGACCGGCCTCGCGCTGTTCTCCCGCGGCCCTAGCGTTATCCTGCTCGCCACAGTAAACATGATGATTTGTGACTGTAGAACGCAAAATCCGAATCCCAGACATTTTGAGCGATCTCAAAACATATTTTCGGGCAGACTCATCATGGAGACTCACTAGTAGCCTAGACTTGTTGTTTAACTACTGCGCTCTGTTACTGGTAGGCATGGCCTCCTAGGGCATCAAAGCAAGTGCATTCTGTGAGTTGTTGTCTTTTATCCACATAAGGCAAAAATAAATTTTCTGGCATTTCTCAGTCTAGAAAGCTCCAAATTCAAAAATAATTTCACATTTCTTCTACACAAATGACACATTTTCAATACACATTTATCTTTCTAGAGGTGAAGTATCCCTTTAAATGCTTGGAGCGCGGAGGGAAAATCGTTGCCGCTCTACTCCGCCCACATACTCTGGTGGAGGGATGCAGAACAACTGTCACGAAACAGAACCTCCTCTCGTGCTGGGGTGTGTTTAACGAAAGGCAACAATGGTTGCAAGTTCTGTCATTATCAGCATAGTTTATACGAACAATCGAAAACACCATCGCAAAGTTGTGTGGTTGGAATGTCAGCTCTTGAGCTGTGGTTAGAATCATAGTTTCTAATAATACATCTTGAGCAAAATAATCAAGCTGAGATTTAGACAATTTGTATCTTTTATTTAGGATACATACAAATGTCATTTCCATCTTTTAGTTTGTCATGAGATTTAAAGCACCTTTTTGATGAGTGAGCATGTGTGTATGTGCTCTAGTACGTAAGAACGAGCCTAGATTAAATCTAGAAAAAAAGCAAAATAACTGAGAAAAATTGGAAACAGTCCTCATGCCATGTCTGTAATTTATAGCAAAACATCTAGCATTAATTTGATCTCAAACAGACTCATTAAAATAATTATCCAACGTGGTTAAACGACCACTTATGGTTTCGGGAAACAGTCGTGAATAGCCACTAGATTTCTCCAACGATGCATCGCACTATGGTACTGAACGCACCCCAGATTGGCCAGATCATTTGAACCTGTTGTCAATAAAACATCAAAAAATAAATAAATAAATAAATAAAAAAAAACAGTGCCAAGGTTTTGGAGAGCAGAGTTTTAGAGAAAGATGCGTGTGTATGTTTTGAGAGTGTTAAAGTAAGCAAAATGCTACAAATTAGCAAAACAGCTGCAATCGCTTACAGCACCTTTAACCTGTGGTTAAAAAGATGTTAACCCAGGGTTAAGTGTAGTGTGAAAAGTCCTTAAAACAACATGTCTACCACAGTGCTGATAGGTTTTCAGATTGTGGCCAATACTAGAGCAATGACAAAATCAGTCATCCAGAACAACCTCAGAACTAAGAACAGATGGCAATTCTATAAAAACACAATATGTAGAACCTCCAGTTTCACCTCGGCTATAACCAAGCCAAAATGCTAACAGATACTGTACACTTTCACACATAATACTCACAAACATGACAATTCTCCCGGCATTCCTTGCTGTGTTTGAATATGCGAATGTTGACAGCTCATACCTGCACAGCACTTGCTGTCAGACACAGACACACACAACACATGCCTGTCTGTCTCTCTGCATCAGACAGGAAGAAGGTCTTTGGCCATTAAAAACCTACCCTTAAAGGGATATCTTCTTTTTTTGGAAATAGGCTCATTTTACCACTCCCCCAGTCTCAACAGAGTTAAACTGTTGAGTTCTACCGTTTTCAAATCTATTCAGCCGATTTTCTAATATTTAGAAGAATATCAAGACAGTTTCTGGTCTCATTGACTTCCATAGTATATTTTTTTTTCCTACTATGGAAGTTAATGAGACCAGAAACTGTCTGGTTACTGATATTCTTCTAAAAAAAATAAAAATAAAAATCGACTGAATGGATTCAAAAACGGTAAAACTCAACAGTTTAACTCCGGGGGAGTTGTAAAATGAGCCAAAGACCTTCTTTGGCCATTAAAAATATATATTCTTTTATGTATTATTTTATATATTGTATATTTCCTCTGGTACTGTATTAATCACCCACTTTTCACAATCCAATCAATTCCCATCCCAATGGATAACATCACATCCTGCCCTTTTTTTCTCACTGGATATTCTGTTTTACTCTGAATTACGTCACACCACAGATTCAAAAATGGACTCAGAATGATTCAAGTTCACTTTAAAAGCACTCTCTTTGTGAGTATGTGATATTGTCAGAGGACAGAGACCAGTTTGACTGGTTTCCAACCCCAATTAGTCCCATAAGTGCCAACCGGTCTCTAACGGACTCTTGCTCCTGTCAGCAATGCACTATGGGAAATTAAAAATGTATCCCCTTCTCAGCTCTTGCCTTTTCTGCATCCTTCATCCTTACGTACCACAACCTCCTGCTTTTACTTCCATTACCACCCCATCTATCCTTTCTGCTAGAAATGTCAGTGGCTTTCTCCTGCGTGCATTCAGACCTCTGCGTGACCTCATCTTCGTGTGTGCTTTTCTGGAAGGAGCTTTTTGCGCATGTATTCAGGACGCACAAAGTCTCGCAGGGGGTCTGCCTTACTGCCACACAGGTGGATAACCTCAGCGGCGTGTGACAGTGAAAAGCGCTCCCAGGAGGAACGCTTTCTGACAGGCCAGCAGGCTCAGTCTGTCTTCACGTCTCACATATGCATATGAGAGGAAATGGAGCAGGAAAGGGAAATGTGTCACTCACATATGGCTTTGAATGTTGTTTTTATTGTTAGTCAAAATACACAGGATGCAGTACTCCCTGTGGGTCCTAGAGGGCAGAAGAGAGAGTGTTTAATCCAGGTTGGCATATTCTTAAACAAAATGGGTTTAAAACATTTGATTGGCACGTTCTTAAACAACATGTCTGAATGTGGATTACTAATCAGTATGTGATTTATATAGTTACTGAATTAATGTTACAGCTGAATAACAAACAGATAGGCCCTGTCCCAAATGACACACTTCTGTGAAAGAAATTTAAAGGGGGGGTTGACTGCAATTTCACTTTTTTGATTTTAAATAGTGTGTAATGTTGCTGATGGTGCATGAACAGTATCTGCAAAGTTGCAGCGCTG
>JAOTRC010000013.1:22630130-22647091 GCA_027497675.1 Cyprinella lutrensis | reverse complement strand
CAGTTTTGACGGTGTCTACACTGTCGCTTTTGCGGTCCTCCTGTGTCTTTGACTTTTCAGGTTGTGATTTTTCTTGCGTAACTTCTTTGGAAATGTCCTTTTGTGTCTTTTCGGTTTCTTTAGGCTTAGCAAGTTCCCGTTCCTTCGACTTTTCAGGTTGTGATTTTTCTTCTGCAGCTTTGGAAAGGTTTTCTTGTGTCTTTTCAATTTCTTTAGGCTTGATACTTTCACCTTTTTCTGTTTTCACAACTTTGCTTTCTTTAACAGACTCCTCAGGTTTTTGTTCCTTTTCCTCTTTCTTTGATTGAGCCTCTTGCTTCTTCTCCACAGGTTTCTCTGTTAGTTTGTTGCTATCCTCTTGGTCTTTTCCCAAAGGCTCAGACTGTTTTGTTTCTTCTTTTACAGCATCAGAAATAACTTTTTTTGCAGAGGTCTCCTCCTCTGTGTCCTCTCCAGTAGTCTGTTTTCCACTCTCAGCTGCTGGTTTATCTGGTTTGGGAGAATCTTCCTCTACAGGTTGAACTGGAGTTGTTTCTTTCTCCTCCTCTGGTGAGATTTTAGCATCTTTGTGTTTATCATCTTCAGTTCTTGGAGAAGTTACCTCCACAGTTTGTCCACTGGACTTAGCATTTACTTTAGTTGTTGCTTCAGGACTTTGTGGCTCCTGAGATGGTTTGTCTTTTGGTCCAGTTTCTGATTTCTTTGGAAATTGTTGCTTTTCTAACATATCTGGTTTGGGGACATCTTTCTCTGTCTCTTTAGCTGGTTTATCTGTCTTTTTCACACATTCTTCTTCGGGTCCACCAACTTTTCCATTCAACAGGTCTTTCTGCTCTGTGTGTTTTGTGCCAGTTTCCTCATATTTATCTTGTTCATCAATGGCCTTTTCTGTAGAGTCTTGAGTTGGTTCAGAGTCGGCATCTTTTTGTACCTCAGAATCAACTGGAGTAATTTTAACTGGTTCATCCTCTTTTTCTGTCTCTATCTCAGGACTGTGCTCATCACCATTCTCCACAGCTGGTTCTTCAATATCTTCAGCTTCTTGAGGAGTTTCATCTTTCTCACTGCTCTCCTCATCTGGTTTGTCACCCTCTCTCCCCTCCCCGCTCTTCTCAGAGCCAGAGTCCGATATCTCCACATCTTCTCTGGTTGTCTCTGTAATAATCTCTTCAACAAATTTGTACTGAGGCTCTGCTTTTCGAGTTGCTCCCCCCTGCCTTTTGACACAAGGGAGAGTATAGATGGGTGACTGTCTGTAAATGTATGGTACTGAAATATGTGCATCTGAGATTGTAGAGTACCTTGACTCTTCACCCTCCAAAAGTTTCCTGATTAAAAAAAGAAAACAAAACAATTTAGAATAATATTCAAATTCATTATGCTAGCGACAAGCCATGTATTTTACATCTAAGCATTAAGAAACTATAAATCGGAAATGCTTTTGACAGCATTCATTACAGTGCCGTCACAGACCCTGATTTCACCATGTACAGCATGTTCCTATATCAACGTCTTTGTCGATTCTGGAACAGCATTCCAATAACCAATCAGATTTGAGTGACATGTTTAGAGTTTATGTCAAGTTTAGGTTTATAACCTGGGTTAGATGGTTCTACATCAGTGTTATTCACCTAATTAACCTTTTATTTTAAGGGAAAGTTAATGGTAGGGTTAGGTTTAGGGATAAGGTTACGATTACATTTTCAGACAGGAATGTTGTTCCGGGATCAACAAAATAAGTTGACCCAGGAACGCATCTAACACAGAAAAATCTGGACGTGCAGTGCCATCACAGCCAAATTATAATATTACTATTATATGGCAGTGATGGCATTGCAATGAATATTATTAAAAAAAACTGATAACCTGATAACTGTTGCAGAGTTCTGTATTTCTCATAAGGGCTCATGAAGTAAAACCTCAGCCAGGTCACCTCTCAGTATCTCCTCTGTCATGGGATCACTGACATGGATGTGGAGACGCTTGACATGTCAACCCTGACGCCCTGCCAGTAAGTATCGGACATTTCTAGTAATACTATAATTTGTTTCTGATGGCACTATAATGAATCTTGTCAAAAATGTGTCCTATTTATTGTTTCTTAATGCAGAGGCTAACTCTCACAAGCATTAACAGACACGGAAGCCGCCAACAAAATCATGAAATGACACCTATTTCTGCTGAAACTTAAACTCACTGTAATCAAACAACAAATTAATTGAAAACTAGAATAAAAAGCACTTAGTAATGATTGTTTGAAATACAAATTAGCATTCCTGTTTAATAAACATTTTAGTTAAGTAGAACCTATCTTGCTTTGTTCACTCTCTAATTCTGTATGTCACATAATAAGTGCTAGTGCTGCAAGAAGGCTTCTGCAATGACACAATATCATGACTAAACCTTCCAGGTACACATAAAAATAATAATAATTTGCACTGTAAAGGGATAGAAAAGAAATACAATTTGATTGGATAAACATTTGTAACACTACGGACAGAATCAGGAATGGAAAGCGGCGATAAATACATGAGCAAATAATGATAAATGAGATTTAATAACAATTTTCAGACCTGTTATGAAGACTTTGTTGGTCCTGAAAGTTTGCTATGAGGTCACTGTACTGTAAAATCGAAATAATGTAATCAAAGAAGTACCTGTAGGAATAAATTTCAGTATCCAGTGCCACTTTGACATTGAGAAGGTCCTGGTACTCCCTCACATGACTGCTCATGTCATATTTAGCATTTTTCAGCTCGTATTCCAACTCTCTGATTGTGTCCTGCACCATGGAGAAAAGAAGAAACACAATGAAAGTGCATTAGAGAGAAAAAAAAAAGCCACATGACATGGTACTGAATTTTAGATTATGTAGGATAGGTGTATAGTGCTCAGTGTTGGGGTAGTGCATTACAAGTAGCACGAGTTGCGTAATAAGATTACTTTTACAAATAACTAGTATAGTAACATTAGTACATTACTTTTAAATTTAAAACAAAATCTCTGAGTTTCTTTATCAAATAAGTAATGCAAGTTGTTAGCGTTATGCAAACCCAGAATATTACGCAAAGTTGAGAACAAGTAACAGAAATGTAATGTAACACTTCTTTCCATAAAAAGTAAATTAGTAATGCGATTACCTACTTTTTTTTAGGGAGTAACACAATATTAAAAGTAACTTTCCCCAACACTGATAGTGCTCAACTTACTGTTTCTTGATTTATTAAACAGAATTGCTCTTATTTCCAATTTCCATACACTAAATGATTAAAATATTCTAGGCTAAACAGTGCATCACATTATATTTCCTTACCTGGAAGTGATGGATTTCAGCATTGTGCCGTTGCTCGAGGTCATACAGCTGCCTCTCCAGAGCTTCCCTCACACCTTTCATAGAGTCCAGCTCGCTGTTCTTAGACTGCAGCTGTCTCCGGTGTTCATTAATCTCTGCTTTAGTGGCCATGAGAGCTTCTCTGTTGACCTCAGCAGCTTTGGTCAGTTTGGCGAGCTGTGCTCGAAAGCGTTCCTCAGCATATTGGATGTCAGAGTCGGTGTGACCTTCAAGTTGCATCCTGATGTCCCTCAGAGCTGCAGTGACATCACTTCTACTAAAATCCCTTGTTTCTGCTGTCACAAGACCCTCTTGGACTTGGGCCATCATTTCTGCTACCTGGCTTTCGTGGTTTTTCTTCAAGAATCCGATCTCCTCTTCGAGAGCTTTGGCTTTTCTGTCCATGTCTTGCTTGGTTAGGTATGCATCATTAATGCATTTCTTCAGTACTGAAATGCTTTCTTCAGCATCAACTCGACCACGAGTCTCTCTTTCATGCTTCTCTCTCAAAGTGTCAAACTCGTCCTCCAGATTCTGACGGTTTATCTCAATCTGATGCTTCTGAAGGCCAATCTCATGAACTTGCTGCCTCAGACCGTTAAGTTCTGATTCATACTCTTTGGAGAGAGAGGAAGATGATTTTGCTCTGAGTCGAATGGCTTCAATCTCTCGTTCTAGCGCTCTGTTTTGATTTTCCAGGTGATGAACCTTCTCGATGAATCCCGCGAAGCGGTCATTGAGCCCCTGCAGTAATTCTTTCTCACTAATTTTCCTCAGATTCATTCCACTTGCATATTTGTTTGAAAAATCTAAGCTATCAGCCGGTTTTGCGGCGAATTCGGCAAGGGTTTCATTACCTCTCAGTGGTGCTGTGGACCCAAGGCTAAAGGTAGACCTTGACATGAGTTTCGATGAAGGACGCGGCGTTTGGGACCGGTACTCTTCCCGTGTCCGGCCAGGTGAATGAAGAAAACGTTCCATTGTGAGGCTGGTGCGTTTTCCTTCGCAGTAGTGAAAATGCTTCCCCTTTTATACTGCAATAGATGCTAGGTTAGCGGAATAGAGCTGTCCATAGTACAGGTTAAATGCTCAGAATCAGCTGTTAAGCTCAGCATCAGCATCCTGCGCATTCCCTCACTCACTCCTCCACTGATCTCCAGGGAACTGATGTGACGTCACACGAAGTCCACTCGTCCGCAGATTCACAGCTCATATTATTTTTAAAATTTTGTTTAAGTTACCGAAGCTGGAGTAGATATACAATATGCTGTAAAATGTAGCCTACAGTCTTAATGTCATATTTCAAATCAGAAATTCTGGAAAAAGAGGTCCATTATTTTCTTTATCTGAGAAAAATATTGCCTATCGACTGTTAAACTAAATTGCCTACGAGGATAACAGGCTCATTAGGCCATATTGATATACGATTCAGATACATGCAACACGCATTTTAACAGCGTTTTCGAAGATTCCAGCTAACACAAATTAGTGAGAATAGCAAAAAAAATAAAAAATAAAAAAAAAATGCTTGTGAATTGAAGTAATTTTATTTTATTTTAATCGTTAGGCTATAAAATTCCTGTAATTATTCAATTTTTTATTATTATTACTTTATATGATACAGTAAAATTATGTAGGCTAATTATTGTTTGTTGTTGATTTATCTTTACTAGCAAATGTTTGCTCCACATAGTAGCCTAAGCTTCTTATTAAAACGATGTATAGGCTTCAATTAGCCTACATAAAATGTCATAATGGCATAATCATTCTTTTAGGACTTTTTATTTTTCACTTATATTTCATTCAGTTATTTTTTTTAAATCACAATATCAATATAGGGGCTGATCTATAAGTCAACCCTGTTACTGCAAAAAAAATTCAGCATTAAATTCTCCTTACATTAAAGACTTTGTAGAGTCATGGTCTTCAGCACAAGATTAGTAATAGCTATAAATAGTAAATCCCTGTTGCTTTTGAAAAGGCCTGTAATGGCTATTCTGTTTTTATGATTTAATATAAAATCATTTCATATTAGGCTACTCAGATTCCTATTCAGCACACAATTTTCAGCAAAATTTAATTATATGTTGGTGCTATTTAACATTTCCTCTTATTATAAGATTTGCATATATTGTACTGCAGTAAAACCATTCTTCAAGCTATAAAGTACATGTTTGTGCAGCAGAAAAGCACAAGTCAGCTCTCCACTTTCAGTCATGCTGAGCGGTCACTGTGAGCTGGACTGAGTCCAACAGCGCAGCTTCCAATAATAAACACACCCGTCTGCCTTATCATCTGAATATATGTGACTTTCACTTTTAACACTTTGTTTTTATTGCCTGATATCACTAAGTGTTTGTTTTTATTTAGCATATTTGTCATTGTTGTGGTATGTCACCCATTTGCATTAAGCATAAACTGTAATAGAAACAGAAAGGAGGCCATGCTCAATGATGGAAGAAAACATGTTATCAGAATCCTGATTACAATTGACCCATTCTTTCCAATAGGGACAATTAAGAGAAATATTCAATAGGATATAATTTGGATAATAATTTGGATAAAGCGAAATTCCTGTTAGCCTATTGAATAAAAGATGAGTATTGTGAAGACAAGCAATTCAGCAATTATATTATCTAAATGTCTGCAGATTTCACATATTTTAAATAAAGATTTGAAAAGTTTTATTGGGACTTTCCATAAACATAATGATATCTCATTGCATTATTGTTCTCTCTCAAAAATCTTTGTTCTCCGTTCTAAAGGAAGCAAAGAACACCCGGATCTCGTATGCGTCCCGTCTGTCACGCTGAAGGACCTTTCTCAATCGGTTTCTGCAACTGGTCCATTCGGTAGACACTCGTCCCAGCCTCATGCCCTGTTTGTAATGCTCAACCGCAGCTCTCTCTGAGCCCAGCCTATATAATTGGAAATCCCCATACATGCGATGCCAGGCTTGATGGTCAGCTGGCTTTAGGTCGGGAAGGGCAAACAGCTCAGAGAACTTCTGCTCTGCTTTAGCCGTCTGCTTTAGTTCTGCATACCTCTGTGCCAACTCCAGCTGTGGGTATATGTGACCTGGGTTTAAACTGGCACCCTTCTCTAAATGGTGAACACAAAGGCCCAGCAACTCCGGATTGTGTATGTCGTCAATCTGCATGGCTTTCCAGCGGTAATTGTTAGCAATCTCGTGATGTAAGCGTGACGAGTCTGGCGCTTTCTTCAACATTTTAATCAACAACTCCAGGGCCGTGTCATAACGCTGCTCTTTCTTCATGAACTTTGCAACATGCAAAACAACACTGAGGTTATCCGGAGCCATTGAGATGGCCTGAGTCATGTACTGCCATGCCTCTGCATTCTTTCCATTCTTGTAGCACTTCAACCCCAGATACACGTGAATCATTGCATGGTTCGGGTCCAGACTCAGAGCTTTCGTTAACTGGAGCACAGCTGGAGACTCTTCAAAACGCACACGCTTATGCTGGCCAATCTTCAGTCCCTCCAGACGGAACAGAGAAAAGGCAAAGCCTGTGTTCCATTCCTTGTCATCCGGCTCTTTCTGTAGAGCTTCAAGGAAACTCTCCTGCGCCCTGACGTAGGACTTTCTCGAAAACTTCAGAAGCGACCAGGCTTTCTCACTCTGAACTTCTCTGTGAAGCTCTGTTGGAGATGAGGTGGGGAAAGCCTTAAGGATTTCATTTACTTTCTCCACACACTTCTCAGCCTTAGTTGGATTGCCCATGAGACTGTGCACCCAGGCCAGGTTTCCATACATCACTATCACATTCCTGTCATCGTCCGGATGTTCCTCCTTTGCTAGTTGCAGGTTCTTAAGGGCCTCGTCGTTCAAACCTTGCAAATGTTTAATAAAGGCCAAAAAATTGAAATCCCTTTGTTTCTGGTTACCTACATACTCGCCTTTTACCGAAAGTTTTTCACGAACTTTCACTTCGAGAAAGTTAAGATCAGCATCCTCCTTTAGCAAGCCCCATGTAAAGTGGCAGGACAACAGTTTAAGATCGTCCTCAGACATTTCCTTATTGTTTAAAACACAAAATAGATGCAAATGTTTACACTCTTTCAGTTTTCGTTTCCTTTGAATCCTTACTGTGTTTACAGTAGCCTTGCCAGTATCTGACTGACCACTTGTTTGCAATTGGATCTAGAAAAGTAAAGTAAATGATCAGTCAAATATAATTTACATCTTAAATATTAATTTAAATTAAATCTTATTTAAGTTTTTTTTTAATCAAAAGAAATCACTGATAGAATTGTAGTTTTTTCCCCCCTCAAAAATAAATAAATAGCAAAGTGGCTTCTATTATTAATGTAAAGCAGCTTATTTTACTTATTTATAGCCTACACAATATGACAACTACAAAATCTTACCTTCTTCCAATCTGTGAGCTCTTCTGGTGTTTATCGAAACAACTTTCTGGGTTTTATATGGTATCGTTAGTTTAGCCTACCAATCATTCCAATAAGCTAAGTTTCACTTTCCACATATTGCTCTGATTAACGATAAACGAAACTTTATCGAAGGGCATGAGTCCGACGTCAACAACATGTTAAACACTACTTTCTTTATTCATGTTAACGAACAATTCTTGAGTAGGTAAGGGAAATGTAAAATTGCTATAGAAAGAAATGTTTAACATATAGCCTATCATTATATCAGATATAGCCGATTTAATGATTTATTTAATGTGGATTACATCAGTTGTAACTTTAAAGATAGTAGGCTACAGTACAAAAATAATTACGTTGCGCACAATTAAATAAGTAGCCTAGAGATAATGTTTTTCAAAAAAGGTGAGCTAAGTTTAAAAGGAAGAGTAATGGCGCCATCTAGTGGACAAATCTACTGACGCTGCTAGGCTTAGCAAAACATGCTAGCTTTATAAATATATTAATCATTTTAATGGTTACAGTCTACGTGCCATAGTTTTCATGAACACCAGACAATTCGGTTGACAATGTCATTATTTATTTAGTGAAAAGTGTATTTAATATAACAATAACAATGTCCTGCAAATGTAGCTCCAACCCTGATAACACACCTGAATCAGCAGCACTAATTACAGACAGTTGTGTTGAGTAGAGATGGAGCTGAACAAGAAAGTAGATCTCCAGGAACAGGATTGTCTTACTATAGAATATTTATTTATTGTTAAAAAGTCTGGGTTATCTTTTGATGGCCAGAGTCAGGCCATCTCCAACAGTGAGCATACTGAGATCAATCCGCTCATCTTTGTATAACTTCTTGTTGAGTTTGTCTATGGTCTGCGAAGAAAGGTCATCTTCAGCTGGGTTGATAACCTTACCACCCCAGAGAACCTGGAGAGCAGAAAGACAACGGCTAACTCACAACCAAAGAGCAAAGGTAGGACAATATTTGCCTTATCTTAATATTTTTAGGTATGTAACTGAATTATGTAACTGAATCTGTGAAATGTAGCATGCAGCATGTATTTATGTATGGGCTCGTTTCAAAACTATAATTACGTGTACTGCTTACATTATCGATTGCTACAATGCCACCCTTTCGAACAAGCTGGAGTGACTTTTCATAGTACGTGTCATAATTCTTCTTGTCAGCATCAATGAACACAAAGTCATACGTCCCAGCCTCGCCAGCACTAAGGAGTTCATCTGTAAAGACACAAGGATGTTTTTTTTCTATATCTCCACTTTAAATAATAACAATAATAATGATAATATTGTATTTCATCTTTACCCAAGGTGTCAACTGCAGGTTTAATATGAATATCTATTTTATCCTCCACTCCAGCCTAAAACAAAGAGAGTTTGCAGTTCTAATTTTACTTTGTAAATTCATAGTGAATAACAAAACATCCCTCATTCTGTTATCTGTTATCCTTGACTTTGTCCAGACATGTGCATTATGATTGGGTGTTATTTTAAGCCATTTTTATAAAACTAGAAAAAAAAGAAGTGTAGATAAAGCACTTGCTTGGCTTTGTACAGATATCAGCACTTAAATGTTCAATCACATCGGTCTCAATCAGCAATCAGTGTAACGTCTGATGGACATTTCTGCATCTCTGCCTTCAATTGTTACTGGTCAGCTGGACTTTATACTGATGACTGTGTTCCTGCATTGGCAGGCAGTAATCAGTATTGAAATTGATATGTGTGGGTGTATGTAGAGGAGCAAATTCACTGATACGGTTGTCTAAAGCAGTGATGTGTCCTTCTAAAACAAATGACTTCAGCTGCATAGCCTGCATTAAAAGGTAATATGGGCTTTGTATCCCAAAAGCATTGTGAGATAAGTTGATCTAAGAGAACTTGGTCTCCACGATCAACTTGCCTTACAACGCTTTTGGGAAACGCAGCCTTGAATAGTTTTGCAAACTTGGGGGATTGTGTTTTGCTTTGATTTACCTCTATAAAAAATGGCTTGGCTATTTTCACATATTCCTCATTAATTTCACAGGCCACCACGCGTCCATTCTCAGGAACTACCAGAGCCAAATTTAAGGTGTTGTATCCTGTGTACATCCCTAAGACAGATGCAAAATGTGTTTTAGAGGTAAGCAGTAAATTATATAATGAATTATATTGCTTGGACTCACCGATCTCAATAGTTTTATTGGATTTTATTAGTTTGGCAAGATTAGCCATTAGCTGAGCCTGTTCAGATGCCACCATCATCAGGTTCCAGGGGTCATTCATAGTTCTCTTAAAAAAGAAATACACAGATGAAAAAAATGCAGACATTTCTACTGACCTCTAGTGTTAGTGTGTGATACTACATATGAAGACTCATAATACAGTAGTAAAGTGTGATCCAAGTCGCTTTTAAAAACGCACTTGTTTTCTTTGGCCTATAAATAAGGCTGTAAATATATATATTCTTTTCTTTCTATTTTATTTTTCTCTCCGTTGAGTACGATGCTATTAGATACTGTCTTTTCTGTTTTATTTTTATTTTATTGTTGATAACTCTGATACTGCTTTTGACTACTCCTGTTCAAAGGTGTTCTTAACTTTGCTGTACTTTTCTATTATGTGCTGCTATGCGTGATATTATTGTCTTAATTCTGTAGTTCTGTAAAGCACATTGGTCAGTCAGGGGCTGTTATAAAACATGCTATATAAATAAAATGAACTTGAAAATGAACTTGAACTAGAGATTAAAAGTCACATGAAATTTAAATGTTACCCAAATTTTAGATTTTTGACAAAATAGCATTTATTATATACAAATGTCTGTATGTTTAATATTCAGATCCAACAGATTTGTATCACTGCGTTTGTGAACCCCTTTGTACAAATGGTCAGATGTTCTAGCTTCCACTGCACAAGATGAAGCTCATGCCAGCTCAAGTAAGAGACTAGGCTACTAAATACAAAACGTGTGTTTATATGTTTTATGTTTTATTTTAAATAAGTGGCCGTCCCGGAAAAAAAAATGTCGCCTGTCAATGACGCAATATCCGCGCTATCCTCGTATTGCCATAGCCATGATGTAACCATGGCGACAGACGCGGACAACTGCGTAGTGAGTAACGTTTAGCGGCACCTTGTTCTTGTTTCGTTCAAACATAGACCATGGCAAGCAGACTTTGGGAAAAACAAGGAGAACTAGAATGAGGATCAATATCAGCGTGATGTTTTTGAGATGCCGAGAGCTACCATCCGAGACTGACTTCAACTCGACAGAGAGCTAGAGTCCGTGACTAATTTAGACATGACAGAACTTCACGAGTCACGACTTTACAGCTTTATTAGGTGAGCAAATGTACATTGTTATAACTTTAGCTTGACATGATGAAATGTTAGAATATGTTATTCTTATGTTGATCTAGCTACTAGTTTCGTATAGCAAACGAACTCAGGTAACACGTAGAATAACATTATAACTTTCAACACACATTTAAATGCCATTTAGTGTGATAGTGTAACGTTATACCAAGTGGAACAGCGCTGCGTTTCCCTCACAAGTTAAATTCATCTAATAAACTGACCTGTGTGAGTAATCCAGCACTTGCGTGTAGTTCAATAGGATGGAATTTCCTTATTCCTTTATATCCGCGGGACTCGCGTGTGATACATGTATTTTATTAACAATCGCGACCTGCTTCATACCACTGTAATGTTAAAAAATATGAGTGTTTTCACTACTCCTTAAACATTATCATATCCATCAGCTTGACAGCAAGTCCCATCATTCAGCTCGTCACTGCGTCACATACATACGACTTTGTTTTTGTTGGAAACGGCGCCCTCTTATGGCCAATAAAGCTAAATATTGTAGCTTCAAGCGTGCCAGCAAAGGATGAATGTTCTGTGTTATAAAAGTTATACTAGTCTTGCATTAGTATTGAATATGCAAGACTATAGAACATAGCTAGGATATAATGAACACAATAGAACATATATAATCACTCGCATTCTTGCATATCAAGGCCATACGAAGGTTTTCTAAATACCCAGGTCCCAAAAATTATATTACTTGAAAGGTTGGGGGGAATTTTTATTCATGAGATTGGATTAGCAACTAAATGATGTGCATCAGAGGGGATTTAGAAGTGGGGTATACGCAATGCAGACTGAAAAAGAAGTGGTTATACGGCATATACCCTGCACTACACCACTGCAAACATCCCCTCTAGACATCACTCCTGAAAGACTTTTGAGGATCATTTGAATCAGTGAGTTGTTGACTCAAGAACAGATGCAATCAGATCCATGTCCTCCAACAACTCACAAACGAACTGCTCATTAGTGAAACGATTTTACTGGTAAATAGAAGAGAATCAGTTTGTTCACGAATAGCAATATCCTTCACTGGACCATTGATAGCAGTCATAACCTCTAACATTAAAATATGATGGAAATGATAGTTTGCTAAGGGTTGTTCCAGGAACGTCCTAGTTTGTCCTACTTCATGTTCGCATTAGAGCACACAATGCTAAATGCATTAGATGCATTAGACACAAATACCCATTTTGGAGCCCATTTTCTCAGCGTACCTGAAGCCGCTCTTGGTGTACTGCTGAACGTAGTACTGGAGAGCAGACTCGCTCAGAATAGCACTGCGGGGCGGATCATCAGGCGACCCCACAAACAATCCACCTGATAAACAAAAGAGCAGACAAGGAAAACACAACGATAAGGACAGTGCATTCGTGCAGGCTTGTGAGGCTGTGTACACAAACAGTTTGTACCATTCTTCTCGGGTGTGACTCGAATCAAACTTGCATTCATTTCTCCAAACAAAAACATGAAACCAAATCCGAAGCTGACTGAATATCAGAAACAAATTTGAATTGCTGAAGCCAACGATGCGGCCAATCACTCTCCATTGTTCAACAACTAATACGAATAATACCAGATGTTTTTCATAGTTGGGTGTACTTTCTTACCTCTCTGGCAGACTCCAGCAGTGTTTAGCTTGGGGAATGTATCCTGCAGATTATAAAAGAGAACATATTGCAGGTGGTAAGCTTTCAACCAGTGTAACGTTTATACTGCATCTGAAAAACAATACCTACCCTAGCTAGACAGTAATACACAAATTGGAACATGCAGATTCAAGATTTTCGTGCAACGGGCTTAATCAGAAAAAAAAATCAGACTTGGATTGATTAAGATCAGAATTTTACAAAGACATAACAACCACATTACAACACACAAGTTACACATAAATAACATTGTTCTTTGTTGGACAAATGGCATTGATACGTGTGAATGCAATTCTTGGCTTAGTGTCTCCGCTGACGTGCACCGGTGATTTCCACGTTTTATGGGTGAGACGTGCAGCAGAAGGGGATTGTGTCTAGAGATCCCCATCTGCCCTGACACCACAGTCATTAAAATGCACGTGTGTGACCTGCGCCTGAGTGATGGCCGGCCGGTTAGTGATTCATTACTCCAGGATCAGGAGTCCTGGATGGGAGCCCTTTATGTGGCCCTCATTAAGATGCTAGGTCATTCGGCACCAACCACACGAGTCGCCTCCTTGATCCCCAATCAGCACTGGCTTTTAGAATGCCGGTGATAAACAATGTACATTTCTAACAGATAACTCTATCACTTTAAATCTCGTGCACAAGATTCCTGCTCAGGCAAGATGTTTGCTAGAGCACAACAATTACTATGCCTCGTTTTAAACTCTTAGTAAGATTATGATCTTGGGGGAATCTAGTTTTAACTTCATAAATACTCACAGGTAGAACATCATTTTTGAGCCAAGAACCTCTTTTAAAGGATCATTTCACATACACACACACAAACATTACTGGAACGATGCCTTAATACATATATGGAATATAGTGCATATACCAAAGCTTTTAAGGTTCTGTTCGGAGCTTGACAGACAGGATCTCTATGAATGAACTGTCATTGTTTGGATGCATGAAGGTTCTTTCTCTGCTTTGTATTAACTCTAATGGAATAAATTGAATTAATGTTAAATTAAACTCTGAAACTTACAATCTCAGTACTTGCAAAGAACATCAGCTTGAAGGTTCGTTCAAGGTTTTTCTCAAATTCGGCCTCTGCAACACCCTGATACAAATAATAAGAATATTTATATGCAGAAAATGAGATGCATTGCATATAAATGGTCTCATTTTACAGTAATGTACCATTAGTTAATGGACTACCTAACAATGAGCAATAGATTTGTTAGAGTATTTTTATTTATTTATTTTTTAATGTTGGTTAATAAAAATCCAACTTTGTTGAGAAATATAATATAAATATTATTTGTAATATATATAAAATTACTTATAATGAACATCACATAATTCAATGGGGATATTACTCACAGGCTTCTGAAAATATAACTGGTAATCAAAGATTGGTATGGCCTTGAGCTTCTCCATTGGATTTGCATTTGGATCCACAGGAAAAAGGGGTGTGTTGAGGGACGCCACAGCCCTGCGTGTCAAAAGTAAATGATCAGCACGGAAAGCATAAGTGTGAATGTCTGTTCAATGTGCACAGCAATATGATGACATTTATTCTTTAACCATTTAGTTAATGATTCTCTGAAATGCATTACCTCACTCTCTCAGGATGATACTGAGCCATGTTCCACACCAGAGCACCGCCCCAGTCGTGGCCCACCAGAGTGACCTGAGGGATGCCCTGCGGAGCAGAAACACTCAACTATAAACTCATCAAACTTCACAAGGAAATGTCATGACAAGAGAAATCTAATTTCAGTCCAACATTAAAAGAAACTGAAGTTATTAATGCTATTTTTAGGACTATTAGGATGTTGTACATTATACATGTACTTTCATGAATACTTTCAATTAAGCTCTTATTTTTCCCTCCAAATTCAAATTGCTGAAGGCAAAATATTTAAACAAACAAAAAAAAAAACTAAATTGCTTAAGGTGAAAATACTTTAATAATATAATCAAATATACTTTTATAAAATAAATATACTGTTTTAGGAATATTAAATTAAATTATTTTCCCTCTAAATTCAAATTGCTGAACAAAATACTTAAATAGAGATACATAAATAAAATCACTCAAAGCAAAATATTTAAATAAATACACAAACAAAATTACAGAAGACAAAATAACGAAAGCTCAAAAAGGTAGAAAGTTCGAAATAAGAATTTTGAAAGAAAGAAAAAGATTATATAAGATTTTGCATATTCATAATTCCAATTCAAGACAGCAAAACAGTCTTGAAGAAGCAGTTGTGTACATCAACATTGTGATACCATTACAAGCTCCATTAACATACAAATCTACTGAGAGTTGTCATGATAAACACCATTACATTTTTTTGTTCAGTTTTCATTTTTTATTTATTTACAGTTAATAATTTTATTGTTTCAACTTAAGTCATTTTATGTTAGTCACCAAGGCAACATTTCTCATCTAATGTTTACATTTTATTTTAGCTTCATTTCAATTAACAAAAATGTTTAATAGTTTCGGTTTCAAGTAACAATGATCTCACTAGATCTCGCAGCGATAAACGGTCCACGCTGCGCAGCTCAAATGAGAAGCAGCAAGTGAAATGTGTAACTTGCCGTTTGCTATTTTTCATATGCAGCAGAAATGGCATCTCTTATCAGTTGAGAAACGTGGTGGTCGCACCAGTGCAACAAAAAGGTTTTTAAAAGCAATCTAGACCTGTTAATTCCTGTTAAGCATTTGCCCTCACAGAAATGACCATTATAGCCAAGTTATAGTTAGAAGGGTGTGTTTGCATACTATCTAGTCTAGTGTATAGTCTAGTGCTTCAATGCCTTTAGTAATAGTTCTTTCTGAAAC
The DNA here is from genome assembly GCA_027497675.1 of Cyprinella lutrensis. Taxonomy (NCBI): domain Eukaryota; kingdom Metazoa; phylum Chordata; class Actinopteri; order Cypriniformes; family Leuciscidae; genus Cyprinella; species Cyprinella lutrensis. Next base: position 22,631,481 of record JAOTRC010000013.1, on the reverse strand, counting down.
AAAGATTCTCTTCAAAATCTTTTATGGTTTCATGGGCCATGTACCGATGACCAAGAACACTGGACATCAACCCATTTCAGCGGCTGCGCAAAAGCTGAATAGGGCAACTGTCCAGACAAAAATACTGCAATGATACGAAGAATCTAGCAGGGAGCATGACCATTTATATTTACTGCTGGAGGTCATTAACCATCATATTTTGATGTCCTTGGCCACCACCTCAAGACAAATGGGACCAAGGACACTGTGATGAATTTACTTCATGTGGCCTATAGGACAATGTCTCACAGTGCATGTCACTGACCAAGAACATGCTGAAAGAGTCATATGTCATAGCTAACAGACATTGATATGGTCTGGTCAAGTGAAAAAGACTGTCCACATTCAAAAGGAATATACAAACTGTAGAAATATTTAATATTCCTTCAAATAATCAATGGCAAAATCTAGCAAACTAGCAAAACTTATGCACACATTTCAGGACAAATTCACTAAACAGTTGCACCACTTTTTCACACTTATTTTTAGCACGCCACAGACACTTGCAAATCAGGTGATATCTGCACTACAGTTTGCAAATACACTGGTCTGTTCAACGGAGATGGTGAACCAACACCCCTAAACCCGTCAGTGTTACTGTATCTGAGCAGAAGTGCTTTTCTATCATGATGTAACCTAAAAAAATGCTGCTGTTTTTCTGCTAGATTAAACATTTATAAAATAGGTGATATTATATGATTGCAATTCCTTTTGCATGCTGAAAGTAGAGATCCCGATATAGTCTCAGTCATTTGAGGTCTTTGTCTCTCTCAGTTCTGCTGCCACACATGGCTTTGTGATACTTTTAATAAACTCAGGGAATAATGGGCAACACAACCTTAAAACTTTGCTCACACATTCGCTCAAGCTGAAGTCAACATGAACACTGTACTCAAATGAAATGGACTAAAAAAGGGGAACTGCTCTGTGTCATTTAGCCTCAGTTCAGTTGAACATTGTTCTTTTTGAGAAGTGCAAAACAGCAGAGCTCAATGATCTGACAATGAGCAACACTGAAAATATATGAAGAATATATTGACATTGACAAAACTAATTTATACAACAAAACTGCATGCTAAAAACAGAAACGTTTTTTGCGTACAGACAACAATGTTGAAAAGTCCTAATACCAGTGTTTATGAACAAGATGGCTCAAATGGATTTGTCATGTTTTCATTATGACAGTTTACTCTGCAAGTGTTTGCCAAAGCAAAAAAGTCAGATCTTGATGACACTACCTGAAAATGCTCAAGACAGTCCTATAAACTATTTGCACAGCCATTTGAAAACTACAGTAAAGTTTCACATTACT
>JAOTRC010000013.1:22548990-22560041 GCA_027497675.1 Cyprinella lutrensis | reverse complement strand
ACTACTTAATATGAGTGTACTCTATATAGTCCATACTACTTAACGTTAGTGTATTCTATATACTGCTTAACGTCAGTCTACTCTATATACTGCTTAACGTCTGTGTACTCTATATAGTACATACTGCTTAATGTGAGTGTACTCTATATAATACATACTACTTAATTGAGTGTACTCTATATACTGCTTAACGTCAGTGTACTCTATATACTGCTTAACAATAGTGTACTCTATATAGTACATACTACTTAACGTGAGAGAACTCTATAAAGTACATACTACTTAATATGAGTGTACTCTATGTAGTACTGCTTGACGTAAGTGTACTCTATATACTGCTTAACAAGAGTGTACTCTATACAGTACATACTACTTAACGTGAGTGTACTCTATATACTGCTTAACGTGAGTGTACACTATATAGTACATTCTACTTAACATGAGTGTATTCTATATTTAGCTTAATGTGAGTGCACTCTATATAGTACATACTACTCAACATGAGTGTACTCTATATACTACTTAACGTGAGTGGGCTGTTTGGAATGGCTGGTCTGTTACCCACAATCCCCCATGGTCTTTTGCTTGCCAGCTGAACTCAGACTCTCTTCCTCCTCTTCTTCTCCTGCCTGGAGACTGCGTGACGGATCACGCTGGGCCAAATCCTTGGAAGTGTGGGATTTACTGCTGACTAAGGACTCGTTTGACGAGCTGAGAGGGTAGAGGAAAGAAAACGAGAGGGAAAAGGGAAGATATTGTTAAATATTCAGTAAGGACAGTTGCTTTGCTGCATAAGCGAGAGAGATCCAGGGTGACACAAACATGTGAGGATCTCAGATTTGCTGTCGACCAGCATCACATGTTCGCTCAGTCAGTTATAAACACAATATCAGCAAATAAATATAAAAATATCAGTTGCCCTGCTCACGCCGTGCTTGTTTTTCATTGTAATTGTGTTTATAGATGCATTAGCAGCACTTGCCTGTTAATGGAACATTACCTGATAATTCATCTGGTTGTCGTTTCCCCTGAGAGGTGTGATGTGCGTTAGTAAAAGCCACGGCACAGGACACACACTGCTGTATTTATGAACTGCATTCACACATTGTGTATAAATATAAGGATATTGGATCTACTTTATGAAACAGAACCTTCATGTTTGTTTCGAATACAATGAAATATTTGGAAATGAAATACTAAAGTTGTATGTTAAAATTACCGTAATTACCATGTTTTTTTTTTTACCTGTAAAACCTTGTAGAGAACTCATAATTACAATTACTGAGAGCTTCGACTCGCACCATGTGGCTGCTGTACCACCTGACCACTGCAGATTCATTTTTCCATTGAAAGTGTTGCCATAGAAATGTATAATTTCGAATGTGAACATCTCAGGTTGAACAAATACTATCTGCCTACTGTTTTATTTAAACGTCTTTAAAACTAAAACTAAGGTCCCCATGATAGAAATCAAGATTTGTGATTATATAAATCTGAACACTGTAAGTTTAAAGTCAAAACGCTGCTCTGTTACACTTTCTACAGGCTTAGTGTTTCAGTGCAATGGCAAGCATGAATAAAACACATTAATGTCAAGTGATTGCTCATAATCTACTGTTGATGAATTATGACAATGTTTACTTTATGGTGTTTACATTGTAATATGTTGTGTATGGTTGTAAAAAGGCATATTTTATCTCCCTCGTCTTTTTGAATGAGCAACTAGGTGAAGCATTGACATTTCAAAATAAGAGTCCTTGTGCATTTGGGCTTATAAAAGTCCCGTATGCTGCAAAACATCTTTTTTTTTCTGGATATTAATGGTATTTTTGTATTTAATTCAATGTAAACTCTGGTGGCTTCTTTCAGGGATGCCCCGTTATAAGAAATAAAAGACTAAGAACATAATTTAACATATTCAGTATATTGATTTTACAAGTATTGTTGGTACAGTAGTCTTTACATTGTATCAGCAAAATCCGATATTGATCAACCTCTAATTCATATCCAGTTTTGCTCCGGTTTGTTTAATCAAGTTGGGTTTGTTCTGTATGGACATGGTGTTCATTTAATTTGTGCATGTCTTAAAAAAGGTATTAAAAGTAATAAATTAGACTTAAAATTCTGCAGACACCGTAGTTTCAAACAGTATGCATTTTACAACAGTTTACAACAGCTTTATGCTTGTCATCACATGACCTCTTTACATTGCATGTTTAATTTAGTGAATGGTGTCAATGCCTCTGAGATAAATATGTGCAGTTTTACTTATTTATTTATTTTGATCATCTGCCAGTCTGGTCAAGCAATATATAAAAAATGATACATTGGGAACAAGTTGAGTCCTTTACATTGTAGGATTTTCAATTGCCTATATGCTTTCCAGGTTTTCCATAGCTCTTTTCCAAAACCCGGAGAACTGACCTGTCAGTGTTGCGTTGCCAAGTCTATGGTTTTCCCATGAAATTGGGCTACTTTTAAGTTGTTGTCACGGTTACGTTTTTTTTTTCATCCCGGTTAGTACAGTTTCGGTGCTCCAACACCCCCAGATGTGTAAATTCAGTGGAGAATTTATCTGCCGGATGGACAAAAATGCATTTGGCTATTTTGGGGCTACTTTTGCTTAGCCATTGGGCTACTTTTGTTGCACAGATCTGGCAACCCTGCTTATGGTCTTCTACTGCCAACATAGACAGCTGTCTTTCAAGACTGGATCTTAAATGAAACAAAAAAAAAACCATAAGAAACCAAATCTGGAATGCTCTAACAGACACACAATCATCCAAATGGTGCTACTCAAGTGAGTGACATTGATTTAATGTTAGCGTGTTGCTAATGGCCCAATACGCATGAGCTTTATGCAGTGCTTTGTGAAATTGCCTTGTCTATGAAATACACAAATGATAGACTTACTATCATTTGTGGCACGGTATAAATAGTGAATATTGCAAAATAGATGATGCCTTACTGTGTGGAAGTACTTGAGAGGCCACAGCCCAGCAAACAAATTTCGGTTCTGGGAACGTTCTGGAAATTTTAGTTTTTGGTTCCCAGAACGTTACTAGAACTTTCCTTTAAGGTTAAGGGAAACGTTTCTGGAACATTCCACCTAAAAATGGAACCTAAAAATAACCTACATGGAACGTTCCTATAATGTTCTTCTTTGGTTCCCGACAAAATAACCTCACGGGACCATTCAGGAACATTAGGAGAACGTTCTGTGTTTGCTGGGAGGTCTGTCTCAACCACATCATAAAAGCCCTCATACCCTTCAGTCAACTTCTAAAGACTGATAGCTAGTAAGGGGTTCATATGTGCGGTTGTTTGTTACACTATTCATGTCTTGTTGTAAATTATTCAGTCTGCATGTTACCTATCCCTGTGGGGACTGTGTTAGAGGGTTCTGGATGGAGGAGAAATTTGCATTATTGGGTCTGTATTGTATATTGTGTGTTTTCCTTTGAAGCCGTCTGTCTGGTTGCCGAAATCTGGAGGGTTTCTATCTACCTCCAGGGATTTAGATGCTCCTGCTACTTTGTAGTTAGCTTTAGCCCTGTGGGACTTTCATCGGATTCATTCAGAAAGTCCCGTGTCCTACAGATTTCCTTTCCTTTAAAGCTGAGAATCAGTCAATAAGGCAACTCGAGTGATGGTTACCTGATTTATCTGTTGTATGACTATTATAATTCAAAATAGTGGCCTTTTACATCCACAGACACACCCCAGCTGACGCTGACCATTTTATGCCTTAACGGCCCAGTGAACTTTACTCAACCTCCCAGCACTATGCAGCCATTTGAGTTTTAGCACTGTGTCATAAAACTGCATCGACTCTGGGTGGACGACGGTGCCTTGTGCTTTTTAATCCGTATGGGCCAAATCAATGTGTTTTGTTACAGCTCCTTATCGGTTCAGGGCAGAAGTCGGTTTTAAGGCTTCGGAGGCGGTTTATAGCCCTGCCTATGTTCTGAATGGACGTGAGGCGTGTGTGGGGTGGGGGATTCTCCATTAGAAAAGCGATAAAACTCAATAATCTTCCCATCGGAGTGCAGTATTGCCACAGGCTAAACACAGACAGGCAGCGTAATTAACTCTAAGCAGCCTTCACAACTGCATAGATCTCTTTAAATAGAGGAGCTAATGGCTATTGGGCACTGATCTGATTTTGCCATTGGGACCTGATGGAATTGCGCTCGGGAGGTATAGGAGAATTTGAAGGTGGAGAGGAGAGGGAAATGGAAGAGAAATTGGTTGAGAGCCAATTATGATGGGGATGCAGGATGGGGACTGCAATGTTGACAATAAATTGAGCAGAGAATATAGTCGGAGAATACAAACATTCATCACTGTAACTGATAGACGGAGTTTGGAAGTTAGCTTTTATTTTATTAATCTTTGATGTAATTGTTTTGGTTTATCATTTTACCTCTATGCACAAAGTTCACTTTCCTATGTGGCTGAAGGAAAGACAGTTTTGTTGCATTTTTGGAGCAAAATGTGTAGGTTTTGGTTGGCTGTTACCGAGATGGTCAGTAGTTAGTTTTCCAAAACATGGCTATAGTCATGTTGGTTTTCTTAGCAGGGCAATTGCTAACAAGATCAATTTAATATCTCAGTATTTTTCTCCTGCGATGAGATCAACTAGATGGCAAGGATTTCTCCTGAGAACAAGACACCAGTAATCCCAGCAAACACAGAACGTTCCCCTAACGTTCCCGAATGGTCCCATGTGGTTATTTTTTTGGGAACCAAACAAGAACGTTAAAGGAACATTCCATGTAGGTTATTTTTAGGTTCCATTTTTATAACGTAAGGAGAATGTTCCAGGAACGTTCCCTTAACCTTAAAGGGAGACTCCACTTTTTTTGAAAATAGGCTCATTTTACCACTCCCCCAGAGTTAAACAGTTGAGTTTTACCATTTTCAAATGTATTCAGCCAATTCTCTGATATTTAGAAGAATATTAGTTAACAGACAATTTCTGGTCTCATTGACTTCCATAGTATATTTTTCTCCTACTATGGAAGTCAGTGAGACCAGAAACTGGTTATTGATATTCTTCTAAATATCAGAAAATCGTCTGAATACATTTGAAAACGGTAAAACTCTGGGGAAGTTGTAAAATGAGCCTATTTCCAAAAAAGGGGGAGTATCCCTTTAAGGGAAAGTTCTAGGAACGTTCTGGCAACCAAAAACTAACGTTCCCAGAACCTAAATTTGTTTGCTGGGATGCAGTTCTACTAATGCTTGCTGTTCATTTTGAACAGTAAATCACAGTGTATCCTCTTTCTTTTCAGTGATGATTTCATTGAATGTCCATTTACTTATTTGGTAAGTAATAAGTGTACAGTCTATATTCATTTTGTGAGTATGACTGTCCATTAAGGCTGACAAATATAATTCTCAAATGTGAAACACACAGGCCAAGTGTAGCTCTGTACATGTCATGGCTTTGTGGACTTTTGCTTGTCTCCTCACCACTTTGATTTCCTAACCAAAGGCGAATGAATCTGATTGGTTGGCCTGCCCCATACCTACATTTGTGTGTGTGTGGATGGAGGGGACAAAGCTGAGCACACAAAGGTCACTGAACCGTGTGTCCGACTCATCCCGTAATCCATCCTCCCTCTTCAGACCGGCAGAGGAAAGCAGCAATGAAAGGGATGAGAGAAATAGGAAAAGTCCTCCGCATGTTCACTGTCACCCCGAGGAAAGCAACATCAGAATGTAGCTCAGATGGTGAAGGGACTGTGGGGGAAGACGGTAGAGACAGGATGTACTGAAGTGAGAAAGGAAGCCGGAGGTATTTATACACACACATATACCGAGTACACGCAAGAGGTTGATCTTTCATAGCTCAGGAGACTTAAAGGAACGGTCCACCCAAACATTAAATTCTCTCATCATGTGCTCATGTACATTAGGTGCGTATTTTAAGAGTATTCTGAAGACGTGGCGAGTAAATTGTTTAGTAAATTATTTAAAATTATAATTTAGGGATGAACTAGGTCATAGGTTAATGGAGTTCGCTGTTATATTGTATTTAAGTGCTTTGCCTTAGATTCCTGATATTCATATTGAGATTTCTGTGGTCGTTACAAGTAAATCAGTCATTTTAGACAACCCATATGAATTTAACGGTTGGGTCCAAAATTTACTGCAGAGACTCGGAAAAAAGCATGTTCGCTTGATGTGATATCCAATGAGGTTCATTCTCGTGTTACGCATCATGTTTGAGCTTCAGCAACAACCAATGAGGTTCATCTCGTGTTACGCATCATGTTTGAGCTTTAGCAAGAACCAATGAGGTTCATTCTCGTGTTACGTATCATTTTTGAGCTTCTGCAAGAACCAATGAGGTTCATTCTCATGTTACGCATCATGTTTGAGCTTTAGCAAGAACCAATGAGGTTCATTCTCGTGTTACGCATCACGTTTGAGCTTCAGCAAGAACCAATGAGGTTCATTTTCGTGTTACGCATCACGTTTGAGCTTCTGCAAGAATCAATGAGGTTCATTTTCGTGTTACGCATCAAGTTTGAGCTTCAGCAAGAACCAATGAGGTTCTTTCTCATGTTACACATCACGTTTGAGCTTCAGCAAGAACCAATGAGGTTCATTCTCGTGTTACGCATCACGTTTGAACTTCTGCATGAATCAATGAGGTTCATTCTCCTGTTACGCATCACGTTTGAGCTTCTGCGAGAACCAATGAGGTTCATTCTCGTATTACGCATCACGTTTGAACTTCTGCATGAATCAATGAGGTTCATTCTCGTGTTACGCATCACGTTTGAGCTTTAGAAAGAACCAATGAGGTTCATTCTCGTGTTACGCATCACGTTTGAGCTTCAGAAAGAACCAATGAGGTTCATTCTCATGTTAAGCATCATGTTTGAGCTTCTATAAGAACAAATGAGTTGCATTCTCGTGGCACAAAGCACGTTTGAGCTTCAACAAGAACCAATTAGGTTTATCCTCATGTTCATTGTTTTGTTAGTTGACAGAGCATTTGACAGACACAACTGTTAACTAATGTAGTTAACTAATGTTAACAATTGAAACCTTATTACCTTATTGTAAATTGCTACAAAATGACTATTTAATGAATTGAGTCTTACCTTAGCAGCTACTATGCTCACACCCATTCCACCATGCAAAGGTTTCTTCAGAGTTATTTTCACTGGATCAGGTTTCTAATATTGATAACATAATATGTATAAAGAATATTTCAGAGTTAATGCAGAAAATATTTAAGTATGCTTAAACTGAATAACAGTTACTGTAAATGCATCAACAGGTCCTCCATAGTCCAGGTGTACTTGATGGATCAGGACGAGGTTCATTACCACCTCATCAATTATTTGCAATTTTTAGGAATCGTTTACTTTAATTTATGTTTTATCTGTAAATGAGCAACATACCCAAGTCGAACACTCTTTGGAACAATCTGACAGGCCAAAGAAAATTGTCCAAGTCCCAACACAGATGGAATGAGAAACTAATTTGCAGAGACCTAGAAAAGTCACAAATTCATTTGGCAAGTTTTTGATAACCATTAAAAAATAATGAATATATGTATGTATTTTTATTAACCATTGGTTTTAAATCTATGTATTGACTTTCAAAGGGATAGTTCACCCAAAAGTGTACTCACCCTCATGTTGTTCCAAACCTCTAAGTCTTCCATTAATCTTTGAATCACAAATTGAATTTTTTTATGAAACCTGAAATATTTCTGTCCCTCTATTAAAAGTCCATGTAACCAAACCTTGATTGACACACACACACACACACATGCAAACATGCAAACCACATAGGTTTGTTCTTGCATAGCATGCACAAGTATTTAACATATTTACCTTACAGTATGATGCACTCTATGCATCTTTGTTTACATGTGAATGAAAGCATTAATTAAATCTGTTCATCATATAAAGTGGTTGTGTCTTCACAAGACTTGGATTAAACTGCTTAATTCATATAATTCAATTTTATGACATCTTTATGTCCTTCTTAGTCTAACAAAACATCATGAGAGATTTTTTGTCCAGGTAACCAAAATTTGGTTAAAACTATAGTCTTATGGTTTTGGAACAACATGAGTGTGAGTAAATGAAGTACATACAAATGTTTATCTGAATGATAAAATAAAAGCTTTACAATGCCATTATTATATGTTTTTCTGCACACATCAGGGTGGACATATCTTAAGACAACTTATTTCACAGATTGTTATAGTCTTATTTGTTAATGCAATAGCTAACATAAATGTTAACATTTGTTAACATGAGTTAAAAATACAAATATTTATTGTTTGTTTGGTAGTTGACAGTGGATTATTACCAAAAGGAACAAAAACAACTTTGCATTTAAAAAAAAATTATAATAATTTGCAAATGTTGAAATTAACATTAAGACTACAAAAACATCTCGGTTTCATAAAAAAATGTCTTAATTTGTGCTTCAAAGATTAACCAAAGTCTTGCGCATTTGGACCTGCATGAATGTGAGTAAATGATGACAAAATCCTTTAAATCATTTAGCAATATTATTGATTTGAGCTTTGACACCATTTGGATGAGTAGGAACTGAATTTAGCTGGATGATGACCCTGTTTTCTGCAGAGATGCTTTGAATTGAAATTAACTCATATTAATTGAACTTTACAAGTGGAACTGAATGGAATTAACACTGAACCGTCCTTTGCTGAATTACGGTATTGTCTTTTTAGAGCTGCTTTATAGCAGAATTGAATTCTGTTTGCATCATTAATCCTTATTTTCCTGTATATCGCTGTAAAGCTGCTTTGAAACTATCTGTATTGTACAGTATAAAGTGCTAAATAAAGGTAGGCTACTTGTCTTGAATAGTACCTTTGCGACAGATGGGCTCTAAAAACTCCTGAAATCCCTTGGGAATGCCACGCATGGAATCACATGAATACCCATCCTCGGGCAGGAGGAAAGGCAGGTGAAGCTCTAGTTCCTCTTCCAGTCGGATTTCTCCTCCCTCTCTTCTCAGGACGTCTGTTGTGGTCTCCGCCAGGGCAGCTACGCGCTCTATCAGTGCCTATGAATCACAAATTCTATGTACAGTAGACATCACCTTCCAGTGGGACATCAGAACAATTACCGGTATGCATAGCTGTTTTGATTTTCATGAGAGTTATCATTTTCCATTACTTACAGGTGGAAAGTGGGATTGATTTGGGGCGTAGTGATATTTGCTCATCAGTGCTCTTAGCTGCAGGGAGTTTAGCTTGTAGCATGTGGACTGAATCATCAGAGCGTCGCGTGTGGAGTGAGAAGTCATGGTCAGGAGCATCGTCGCCTGAGGAGAAGCGGCATTTTTAAGGAAATAACTATCATAACCCGGATGGGTCAGATCATTTGATGTTGATAAAGATGTATGGTTTTTTTTTAACACTCTTAAAAATAAAGGTTCTGAAAAGGGGGTTTGACAGCCATGCCATGAAAAATTTTAGTTCCCTAAGGAACTTTTCAGCTATAGCTGCTTTTAATGGGATATTGGCATTGATGGTTCCTTTAACATCCATATAACGGTAACCTATTCATTGAACAACATGTTCTATAGTGAAAAATGGCCTTTAGAATATTAAAATGCTCTTCACACTAAGAAAATAATGGTTCTTTGAATAATAGTTCACTGAAAGGTGATCCAAAAATGGTTATCTGATGGTATCACTGTGGGAAAAAAAACTATTTGAAACCTTTATTGAGAGTATGAAGGATGTTAAACATTCTTCACACATAGATGCCAATAAATAACCTTTTATTTGTAAGAGTGTACATCATTTTCTCATCATCTTTTTTCAGACACGCTACCTGGATTATACGACTGAGATGGCAGTCAACAGCCAGCTCCAGCCCTTGTCTCTCTGCCCAGGCCTCTATGGGTCTCAGACGCTGGCGTAGAGTTTTGCCCCAGTAGTTCGAGCACAGCGTTGATCCCGGTGCAGTGAACCGGTTCAAGATCCAGGCCCCAATGAAGTGAAAAAGTTGAGAAAACAGCTGGATGCTCAGAGCAGGGTTGACCCGACACCTTCGGAGCAAACTCATGGTCTTTATGAGAATGTTCAAGACGCCCTCTAAAAATACAAATTCAGAACAGAACAAAATCTTTATTTGCTATACCATGTGCAATGTCACCGTCTTTAATCCAGATGTTTCATCATCTGAAGCAATTTAAGGTTGTTTTTTGCTCAACTGCACAATGCTAAAAGTTCAGCATTATTTGTTGGGCTCTGAACCGGATGGTACTCAGAGCTAACAGGGAACATTCTCAGAACTTTGGCTAACAAAGAACTCTCAAAGTTCTGAACAAACTTCCAGTATGAACAGTTCTTCCAATACATTTTTGGAGTGTTTTTCAGAAACATTTAAGTTGGACTTCATTCTAAAGTTTTTAAACGTTATCACTTGCTACTTTTGCAGATGGTTTAGAGAACATTTAAAATTAACGTTCCCATAACACTCGCAAAATAATAAAATAGAGAAAACATTTTCTGTAACATTCACATAAAAAAAAACTGGGTATAACAAAATAACTGGAAGACAAAATAGTTGATATGGACAAAATTCTTTCAAAATATGCCACAGCAGTCTATGTGAAAGGATGCACAGAAAACACCGAAGAGATTTTGTGACGATTTCAGATGACACAAACATCAACATACAGAACTGTCAAATATTGCCCTGTTGTTTCATTTCCAAACCCGTTACTTGCGTTTGCTAACTGAATAACAATGTTAGTATAACTGAATAACATCATAGTAGTTGTTTTATTAGGCCTCCTTATTCTCGTATGACTCAAACACAGTTTAGTATATTATACAGTGGGTCAAAGGTATGGAACAGTCTTCAGACATCACTTATTGAGCTTTCTAAAGAAAGAGCAGTTTAAATGGAGAGTAAAATTGTTGCTCCTAAGTTGTTTGAATTTTCCGTATGGGTTTTTGATCTAAATTCAATTGTAAGTTGTTTTATATAAATATACTTTTTGTATAATAATATAGAAATGTTTTTAAT
>JAOTRC010000013.1:22529934-22540136 GCA_027497675.1 Cyprinella lutrensis | reverse complement strand
ACTGGGTTGGTTTAGGGATGAGTTTAGGGATCAGGGGGTGGAGTTGGGTAGGTTTAGGTATATGTAAGTTGGGAGGAATTGGATCTGGATCCGACTCCTCCCCGTGGATTTCATGTTCTGCAGTGAGGACCATCTCCAAAATAGCAGCAAGATAAATTAGCATTAGGTAGGTTTAGGGGTCTTTTTAGGGATCAGGGGTTGGAGTTGGGTAGGTTTAGGGGTGGGTTTAGGGATCAGGGGGTGGAGTTGGGTTGGTTTAGGGGTGGATTTAGGGATCAGGAAGTGGAGTTGGGTAGGTTTAGGGGTGGGTTTAGGTATCAAGGGGTGGAACTGGGTTGGTTTAGGGATGAGTTTAGGGATCAGGGGGTGGAGTTGGGTAGGTTTAGGTATATGTAAGTTGGGAGGAGTTGGATCTGGATCCGACTCCTCCCTTGTGGATTTCATGTTCTGCAGTGAGGACCATCTCCAAAATAGCACCAAGATAAATTAGCATACTGTATGCAAGATCATTTATGCAATAAAAATGTACTATTTGCAGTTGAGGTCATTCTTTTCTTTAGAATTTTACTCACAAGCTCCTTCTCCAGTTTGTGTTTCTCCTCCGCTTCTTTGAGCATTACGTTGGCCTTTGAGAGTTTTGTCTCCATTAATTTCTGATGCAGGTCTCGGTGCTTGAACACTTTTTCAAGATTCTGCATGAAGAATGAAGACCAAAAACAAGATTATACAATTGTTCTTAAATTATTCTTACTTCTATCCATATTCTACTTAAGGAATAGGTCTGATACACTTTATTCAGAACAGGGTTATTACATTTAACTAAAAAAAACGTGAATTACTTTCTACTGAAATTAAGTTTCAATTATTTGAAATAAAAAAAACATTCATTGAAAGAAAATCGAATTAAATTTATTTTAAACTGTAATAAAAATTATGTAACAAAGTTTTTTTTTATAAATTAATGAAAATTACCAAAAATAAAAATTTACTAAATTGACTATTTAACTAAAATGAAAACTGAAAATATATTTAGGTATATATTTTGCCATTGAGATGACCAGAAAAAATGTCTCAATTTCCCTTGTGTATCCTCTTGTCTTATCAAGGATCTCAATGAATGTAAAATATCACTTATTGGAATGATATGATCTCAGGTCAAACCAGAGTGACCTCCTGTTGGTTTTCCATACCGCCTCTCGCTGGTCACATTTTGTTATAAGGTCCTTGAGTTTCTCAGCCAGCTCGCTGTTCTCCTGGCACAGTTTGTTGTTGCGGCTGCTGTGTTCCTCGATCTGGGCCTGGATGTCCGTCAGCGTGTTCTGGAAATGCGTGGTGATTTCCTTCCTCTTGAGATCATCTTCACGACACCTCTGTAGGGTTTCCTCCTGCACCAAAAAACGTCATCAGACAGATGTGAGTTGTAGTAAAGAAGTGTGTTCTAGTTAAAAAAAAAAAGAAAAAAAAAAGAAAAGAAAACATCTTGGTCGTAATGACCAACGTGTGTTTTGTGTTTAGTTGTGTTTTGTCAGTAGGGGGTGATATTGTAATATAAAAAACCTTTTAGTCAGGAAACTTAAATCAGTTTAAAGAACAACTGAAATGAAAATGAACCTTTGGTCTAATTACACATTGGTACCTAGTCAACTATTCTCTGAGATTTATTTTCATGATAATCGAATGTAAAAAGTTTTATCTCTAAAACTCAACCAGTCAAACCACAAACTACGTTCATACAGTTCAGCTCACTTGGCACGGCGTTCGTGGTTTGACTTGTTGAGACTGTTTTCCAAAGATGGCTCCTGCCAGTATACGCGAAGTGGACTGTCTTAATAAATTAACTTCTTATTAAACGGTCTGTACACTTACAAAGTTCTCAATGCTTTGTTTTGCATGTAGGGACCCTCATTATGTTACTGTGTTCGTGTGGGACTATTTTGAGCCTTGTTAGAGGTATTAACTAGCGATTTTTATTTTTCATTACTCTTTGCCCTATAACTAGCCTTATGCGCTAAACAGTTTTTAGACTTAAAACTCTTTACATTCGATTATCATGAAAATAAATCTCAGAGAACGGTCGACTACACCAATTTCGACCAAAGATTCATTTTGCGCCGGAGTTGTCCTTTAAGATGCATTTTCGGTAATAATGCATCCTCCCGATAGCGCTACCTCCCGAAATTAGTTTTTGCAGGGTGGGATTTCTGTAGTATGGACTTGTTACTACTAATAGACACACATACATGCTGATGTGAGCTTAAGATATGCTGCTGCTGCTGCATAAATGTACATAAATCCCACATATCTAGTCAAGTGGAGCTGGGGAAAGTGGAGAGCTCACAGCAAACAATGAACCAGACTATTTAAACGTTGAGCAAGCAATCTCATTTGCTGCAAGATCGGCAGAGGTCAATCAGCTTGTGTCATGTACTAGCTTGCAAATTGCATGTAAAGGACCAGCCTGCACCCTCTAGTTTCATGACTGAATTAATAATAATTCATTACATTTATATAGCACTTTTCTCTGCGCTCAAAGTGCTTTACACAGGAATCTCCTCAACCACCACCAATGTGCAGCATCACCTGGATGATGCGACGGCAGCCATATTGTGCCAAAACGCCCAACACACACCAGCTTACTGGCGGAGAGGAGACAGAGTGAGTGTAGATATGTAATACAAATGTTCATTCTTAGTTCATGTTAGCCCTAATATTAACAGACACAACACATCTGGATTAGTACATTTTGAAATTACATTAACTTAGATTGATAAATGCTTTAGAAATACTTTAACAAATATAGTTAACTAATGTTAAACCTCATTGTAAAGTTGTTTGTCTTTTTATTTTTGTTGAGCATGTTTTGATGTGTGCTCTAGATTAGTAGATATCAGTGTTTAAAGCAATATAAGATGTTTTGACACAATCATATCCATGAGATTGGATGATATTGGCACCTTTAACGTCTTGTTGTGTCTTTGCAGCTCTCTGCACAGGCCTTCTAGTTTACTGCGGGCCAGAACAGCTCGGCTGTGTTCACTCTGGAGCTGATCCTTCTCCTTCAGCACCTGGAGAAGTTTCTTCTGCAGGACCTTCAGCTGTTTCTGGTCTGATCGGTGCTCTTCCAGCTGCAAGTTATTTGCACAAACAATGTTGTTATGATCTCTTTTGATATATAATATGGAAAACTATTTTAATACAACAAGCTAAATATAAAAAAGTCTTATAGAATTCATTAATTTGTGTACAATAAAGACAGTCTAATATGGGACAACCCTAAATAAATCTGTACTGAAATAAAATATATTTTATAGACAGATGTAAAGCCTGTATGTTTCTTAATATACTTAAAATGGTTTCACAAAGCTGTGAAAATATATTTACGCTGAATAAGTGGATATTTACAGTACCCTTGTTGTCTAAGAGTGCGTTCCAGTCCACTTTTAGACACGCACTTGCGAACTTCCCTAAGCACTTCCCCTCAGGGGAAACCCTGCCGCCATTTTGTTGTGCGTTCCACTTCATGAAGTGGACGAGATAAGTTTATATGGATAGACCCTCGCTCCCTCGATTTTGACCGAGGGGGCGAGTCTACTTCATATGTACACTTCAGGTACCTATATGTCCCACAATGCAGTACGATTGTGACGTCACCACATATCTCGTCTAATCACCACCACAACAGACAACTTACGAACGTAGCACAAGTTAGTCAAGTAGCAGTCCACCAGCATACAATGTTAGAAATACATTGTTTTTATGAGGTATTGAAATATTTTTTTATGTTTCAAATGCTGAACATTGTTAATGATTGTACTCACCAGTTCTGCATGTTTTTTGATGAGAGCTTCTAGTTTCTGCTCAGGTGTTCCCAGTTTATTCAGACTTTGCATGAGCAGCATGGCTTCCTTCCCTGTGATTATTGACACAATTTACTTTGGTCACACTGTTTGATTGAGAAGTGAAAAAATAAGCAGTATAAAGTGGAAATACTTGTTTTAATTTATCATTAATCACATTGCCAGTGATTTAAATGGAGTAACATGTTAAATATCTAGCATTGGTGTGACTCACCGAGGCCTTTGAGCATCTTCTTCTCCATCTTCTGCTCTTTGGCCTTGCCTGGAACAGCCTCTTCCTCAACATCCTCAGGCTCACCTGGCTGTTCGCTCACCTGATAGGTGTTGATAATGTCCTCCAGCTGCTGACTCAGATCCTCAGTGAGGTCATTGTTCACATCAGCCTTGCTGTCTCCATTTGTAGGTTGTGAACAGCTCTCCATCCTGATGAGATTCTACTATTGAGACAGGGCAGAGTCAGTGAAAGATGATGGGATGAATTTGTTACTTCTAAATTATGAAAACTTCTTCAAACTAAGTTTAATCTTGTGTTTCATTACAATATTGGATATTATGGTAAATTTTTACAATAAGGTTTCATTTGAGCATTAGTTAACTGGATTAGTTAACATGAACTAACAATGCAACTCGTCTGTGGCGTTTATTGTTATTATTAGGGGTTCAAGCTCTGAATAACTGGTAAAAAGGTGTTGAAAATGGTGTTGTGAAAGAAGAATGGAAACTTTTATGCCATAGGTGACACTTTAACTGGGTATACAACCTTATTTCCTATGCAAAATTACTTTTAAATGACTGAAAAATGGTCTGCTGTATGTAGAACTTCACGAAATTAGGTGTACAAATGCGCCATATGATTCTAAAGAAGCATGCAAACTTTTACAGAGATCAGAACAACTGTTAAAAACAACTTTAAAATGCCTGTATTGGCTGAAAATAGTATTTTCCTTCTGTAATTTAAGTAGTTACATGCTTGCTAAATAAAACATATATTTTTGCTTAAAGGCTTCAGAACGATTGAACCCCTGTAATTGCTGCTTGCAGCTATATTTATTATTATGTATTATTTACAGCAGTGTATATTATGTTAATCTCACCATTTAATACTACGTTTTTAAAATCAAAAGTCCTGTTAATGAATGCACTGTGAACTAACATTAACAAAAGTTAATAAATGCTTTAAGAATAGGCTTTATTGCTTCCTTTTAGTTTATGTTAGTATGTTAGTTAACTCATTTTAACAAATGATACCTTATTGTAAAGTGTTACTGATATTTTTTTAATGTAATGACAATGATTTTAAAGTTTTTGAAGAAAAACCTACACTTTAGAAGTGAGTCTACTTTGATTAATACAATTCCTGATTAATAAAATATTTGATTATATATATATCCTATACTTTTTAAGGGAAAATATATTTTCCAAAATAATGTTTGATGCTAATGAAATGAAACAGAAATGTTTTGTAATAAACAAATAGCAGGCTACACATACCAAGTAGTGATTTTTTGGGGTTGAATTCCCCTGATTGTTTCACTATTCCTAAATTATTTAAAACTAAACTATTTAAAAGCTTTAAATAATGCATAATCGGAGGAGTCCGAAAAGTTCCCCTAAAAAATCTCTTATATGTTAAAAAGTGTACATGCACATTAGAGCTTGTGAGATGACTGCTTTGAATTGATGAAATTACTTATTCTAAAGAGCTGCTTAGGGTTGTTTACCCCCTGAGATACAGAGCAACTGTCTGTTACCCCTGTTTATCTGGTTAAATTTAGCCGCTCCGTCCAGGCTGATAACTCCCCCTGATTTCACAAGCACATGGCACCTGTTCATGGCCTGAAGTCTATTTCAAGAGACCCTTAATATGGTCAACTTGTCTGCTTATTCTTCAGCATGTCAATGTTCAAATGATATGTTGTAAAATTGCATTGCTCATTTTAATAAATAAAAGCCTAAAATGAACCTTCATGCATTGCAATGTATTGCACTGATATTTTCAAGGACTCAACAGACACACAAGACCTTCAGCCTAAGAAATTCAGCCTAAAACAGGTTGTGTTACAACTAAAACATGTTGACATATATATTTACTTTTACAGTATGGCTATCAAACATCCAGTCAAACAAATTCACATTTAAAAAAAAAAAAACTATGATAACAGTGCATGAGACAATGAAGACGTGAGGAAACACTTACCAGCAGGAGCAGTGAGAGAGTGAGTGGAGTTGAGCCGAGTCTCTGTCAGGACACACACAGCAGCTGTGTGAGACCTCAAAATAATCAGGAGGGATCGTGCTCACACTGTTGCACTGAACACACATACTGAACACTGAATTCCGTGAAAGTCCATGCTGAGATTCCAATCATGTTCTGCAATGTATGAAATTTAATGTATGTATGTTAAAAAACAAAAAACAAAACAAAAACAAATGTATGTTATACATTTAAGGTATTTTCCGAAAATAATTTGGAAAGTGTGCATCCACATCCAAACTCTTCATTATTCAAGCTATTACTTTACTCTGCAGCTCAGATATTCCTGCATTCATCTCAGTGTGTGAAAAGAGTCTAAAGGCAGAGCGTGGCAAACAGAGTGCCATGTGTTCAGGATGGGATTGTCCAGATCGCCTTTGGAAGCCAAATGGGTAAATGTTGACAGCTGGTTTTGACAGTCTATTCATTAGTGACTTGATAAACAGTGCTGGGTAAGGCATTTAAGAGAAGTGTTTCCCATGAGTCTTGCGTTATGCCTAAATAAATGAGGTGGACAAACTCTCCACTTGGGTTCAGGCTGGTAACCTTCTTCAGAATATAATCAAATTCAATTTATGTCTTTTTTTTTTTTGCTTTGTTCATTTTAGAGACAGTGTTTCCACTGATATTGAAAATGCAAAAATGACTATAGATTTACAGTCATACAACATCCAAAATAGCATAAGTAATAAAATAAAAACATTTACATTGTTTTACTGCCATGTCCTGGATTCTTTAATTTACTTTGTCTTACACTATTTGTCAGCTGTTCCCCCATTTTGCCTCAAAAGGCCTGTTTTTTTTTTCTGCTGACGTAGTTGAATGGGGATTATGTGAGGAGCACATGTTCAGTTCTTTTGTTTTTGCCTTTTTGTTGTCTTTTTGTACCTCGTGGGTAAATCGGTGAAGGTATAGCAGATGAAAGGGAAAATGCATTGATGGGAGCTGAACAGGTCAACAGGAACTGCAGCGTTTGAGCTGGAGCTCAGCAGAAGGCAACAGGTCTGAAATGAGGGCAAAGCATTACAGACTATTTGAACTTAAAGAAAAAAGACATTATCATGTCCTTAAACTACATCAAGAACTTCTATGAGGGATGCGTAAGTAAGACAGAACTAATGTGTGCTGGTGATGTTGATGCTGATCATGTTTTTTGTTTTTTGTTTTAATAAATGAATGACAACTTTGGCAACAGATTTTGGGTATGTTTGTGTGTGTGAATTTTGAGTGAACATTTGATTTCAGCAGTTTGTTTGTCTTAATTTTCGTACATATTCGAGGTCTTGTCTTGTAAATACAGCCACGTTTATATGGACTCTTGTCGGATGAATCCGAACATACAGTAGTATTTACCGGAACACTAATCGAAGTGCGTTTATATGTCACAAAAGGAATTTGCAAATTCTTCAAAAGGGAAAGTTCACTCGAAATTGACAATAATTTCTTGAGAAATGAGATCGGAAGTGGAAAACACACAAACTGACCATCAACAGCAACTTTTAGACACCATCTTTCTTTTTTTAGCTTAACTGTTTCCGAATAGAAAGCGCACATGATTGTGGGAAGGCAAAGGCAGTGATGGACACATCTATGCCGCATTCAAAAATCCATCAGATGAAGGACACAGGAAGTAAAGCTAACATTGGATTCTGAGGTGCCTTGATTATTTTCTATCATGGAATGCTTCCTCTGAAGACAGCCTTTTTATATTTTCTGAAGCCCAAACGTGATACGTAACATGAGAAGAAATCTCATTGTTCTGGAGGAAGCTCAAACATGCTACAGTACATAACAAGAGAATGAACCTCATTGGTTCTTGCTGAAACTCAAACGTGATGCGTAACACGAGAATGAACCTCATTGGTTCTTGCAGAAGCTCAAACATGATGCGTAACACGAGAATGAACCTCATTGGTTCTTGCAGAATCTCAAACATGATGCGTAACACGAGAATGAACCTCATTGGTTCTTGCAGAATCTCAAACATGATGCGTAACCCGAGAATGAACCTCATTGGTTCTTGCAGAATCTCAAACATGATGCGTAACATGAGAATGAACCTCATCGGTTTTTATTGAAGCTCAAACATGCTGTGTCAACAACAGCATCCGCTCGTTCTGTGTGTCATTGCGCCATTTCTATGTCATTGCAAATGTGTAAAATTATCCATTAAACCGATTGTAATCAGAATACACTGATCTGTGTAAACGCACCTATACTGTTTTCATTTTTTAGCTCCGGCCTCCAACTGTTATTGGTCAATTCCACACCCTGTTTTTTGGCTCCGTCCGCATGTTCTTCCTGGGTGTTCTGGGATTTGCTGTTTATGGGAATGAGGCCCTTCACTTCAGCTGTGACCCCGAAAGAAGGGAGCTCAACCTCTTCTGTTACAATCAATTCAGACCTGTAACACCCCAGGTAAAGTTTAAAGGTCATTTTTACAGTAAAAATGAAAGTCTGAAGATGGATTGTATCTCAATTTTTTTCTCACAAGAACTGTATCTCAATTTTAAGTCAAAAGTCCAGTTCTAAAAAGGTTGAACACCGTTCTCAGGACAACAGTATTTTACATAAATTTCAAGTGCAGTTTAACTATTGTGATTGTATTATTCATACTCTCTGTTGGCCCAAACTATTTGGTTACCTTATCCATTTTTTGTTTTTCATTACTTTTGTTCTGCATAATCATTTTTATTGTTTTATTTTATTTAAACTAAATGCTGAAAAGCCATTGAGACTGTGACAACATGCCCCGCTATTGGGTATTTTATTTATTTATTTATTTATTTATTTATTTATTTATTTTGTACACTTGCAGTCAAAAGTCTGTAATAATAAATGGTTAAAATACTATATCATAGTGACAAATGTGAATTAATTGTGAAACCGACCGTTTGGGCCACGTCAATTTAAAAAAAAAGAAAAGAAAGGAAACAAAGAAAAAAAATGATTAATTATTCACCTGTATTCAATTATTCTTTGCAGTCAAGAATTTAAGCTTACGAAATATATGCATTGGAAAAAAAATGTGACAACTAGACCCAGTCTATACATCATCACACTGTATTTTTTTGTCATTTTAACTGTAAAATATTGTAAAAACACTAAAGGGAAAAATAAAACTAAACTGTTAATAGGTTAATTTTTATAATGTGAAATGTCCAGGATGTTTAGTAAATATGTTTACATTTTTAATATTTTTTTACAGAATTATTCTGACAACCACAGCTGCCAGGATTTTTTGCAAAAACAATAGGATTTTTTTTTTTTACAGTGCAATTAAGTTATTTATTTATTTTATTTTTTCAGGTGTTTTGGGCCCTGCAGCTAGTGACGGTTCTTGTTCCAGGGGCCGTGTTTCATCTGTACGCCGCATATAAAAACATAGATCAAGAGGATATTCTGGAACGGCCAACATACACAGTGTTCTACATCATTTCTGTACTGTTACGAATCGTCCTGGAGATGGCAGCATTCTGGCTCCAGAGTCGTCTCTTTGGGTTCCTGGTTCATTCGCTGTACTTCTGTGACACCAGTTCACTAGAGAAGAAAATAAACTTCACCAAGTGTATGGTACCAGAGCACTTTGAAAAGACCATATTCCTCAGCGCAATGTACATTTTCACCATCATCACCCTGATTCTGTGTATGGCTGAGATTTTTGAAATCCTCTGCAGAAGGTTGGGCTATTTAACAAATCAATGACAATCGTAAACTTGAAAATAACAGACAAAAGAATGCAAATGTAAAAGATCATTTTCACATCATCAAACTGCATTATTTCATGGCATCCATCCAGGTATTTACATTATTCTCTACCTCACTGTGAATAAAACACTGTGAGATGCAGAAATAAGTGTTTGTAAATATTTTGCACTATAATAATCTACTCATTTTACGTATTCTCTAACATAATTACTGTTTAATGCTGACTGTTATTTCTTTCAATACTTTTGTTATTAAACTTCATTGTGTTATGTATTATTGTATGTTTCATTACAAACATTAAAGGTTCTGTAAGCGATCCTGGGTGTTGACGTTCGCAATATTTTCAAACAAATCGGAGGCTAGCTAGACCCTCCCTCCTCCGC
>JAOTRC010000013.1:22508704-22526137 GCA_027497675.1 Cyprinella lutrensis | reverse complement strand
GTCAGAATTTCATGTTATAAAGTCAGAATTGGGAGATATTAAGTCAGAATTGTGAGATATAAAGTTGCAATTGCGTGTTATAAAGTCAGAATTGCGAGATATATAGTCAGAATTGTTTGTTATAAAGTCAGAATTGCGAGATATAGTCGCAATTGTGTTATAAAATCAGAATTGCGAGAAAAAAAGTCGCAACTCTGTCTTTTTTCTCAGAATTGTGACTTTAAATCACGCAATTCTGACTTTACTGTATATCTTACAATTCTGACTTTATAACACCCAATTGCGACTTTATATCACGCAATTCTGACTTTATATCATGCAATTTTGACTTTATATCTCGCAATTGCGACTTTATTTCTCACAATTCTGACTTCATATCTCTCAATTGTGAGATTAAAAAGTCACAATTATTTATTCATTATTTTTTTTTATTCAGTGGCGGAAACAAGCTTCCATAGAAAACTGTAGAAATGCTACATTACAAAAATAGTTAAGTGGTGTACTCAGTGGTTTTTAGACCTCACTAACATTTCTGATAAAAATCAAAATCATTTACTGTTATACAAATTATATATTTTTTTATAAATTACAAGGTACACTTTTGTCTCCAAAATGCATAAAAAGGCAATCTTTACTTTTCCGTAGAGCATGGCATTAGTAATGTCAAGATGATGGGTTCAATTCCCAGCAAGAACTGTTAAAAATGTGCACCTTGAATTTAATATAAAAGGATTAAAGTGTCTGCCAAATGCGTAAATGTAAAAGCCTACCATTCCCACATCTGAGTGCATTCCGATGATAGGTCTGAGGGCAGAAGCTTGAAATCTCACACTCCTTCCTGGATCCATGAGGGTCCTATGCTGATAAGACCCCCTCCGTGGAGACACGGCCCTGAGCACCCCTTTATGTCGACCCAGCGGAGACTGTGCTCGCTGCCCCGATGGGTCCGAACCTGTAGGTCTTACAGGTGACAGCTGCCGGATGGGTGAAAAGTCCCCCCTGATGTTCAGATCTCTCCTTGGAGAAATGGCCTTTAAAGGAGACGAATCACGGCATGACAACAGGTGACGTTGTGGTGAGTGGTCTCCTCTTGGAGATATGTACCTCTGGCGAGGTGAATCCCAACAAGGCGACAGCAGCTGAGGTGGGCAAGACTCAAAGGAGCTGCTTGACTGCTCAAAGGTCAGATCATCGTCAATACTCTGAGAGGAAACTTCAAGCTGTTCCTTCAGTAGATTGCGGCTTGGGTCAAAGTGTTTAGGGTTACAACCGGACATACATGGCTTGTTGACTGCATAGGACTGGGGACTTGTGCTTCTGGACAGCGTTTTTGGTGTAGAATCACCATCACATTCATCATCTTCATCATCGTCTGGTTCATCGTCATCAACACCATCAGAGTCTTCCACATCTGAGAACTGATGTTTAATGGTCGTTTCCAATGGCATTATGCCAGACGACTTCTGGGTGTCATCTACACAAGCAGAAAGAGCAAAAAAAAAAAAGTAAATTAGCACATTATTCTGATATTTAGGGGTGTTCATAATTAGTATCATGTTAGAATTAAGGCCCTTATAAGAAAACAGATTTGGATATTTGCTACTAAAAGTCAACTAGTCAATGAGAATCAACTACTTCTTAAACAAAAAAAAATCAACGGAAATGTTCCACTTTTATAGCGATGCCATAACCTTGCTATTGCTATTAGTGATATTAATGCCCAGCGTTACTGAAGTAAAGTTCCTACCACCATCCTCTGAATTGTCCATGACTGTGGGTGAAATTCCTAGTTCAAGGCATTTTTTCATGTGAGCTTTTGACTTCATATGCTTGGTGAGATTCCCTGAAAAAAAGACAGGGTTATTTTTCTATCCCAAACTTTTGCAGTCATCCTTGAATAAGAACATGGCAACACCAACCTTTAGTTTTAAAAGCAAAGTTGCAGCATTTGCACATATAGGGTCTCACATCTGTGTGCGTTCGAATGTGTTTCTTGAGCATGCTAGGCTTCTTACAACGAATGCCACACTCTTCACATATATACTTTCCCCGACCACGACCCCTCACATACACATATTCCTCATTGGACTTGTACCTGATAAACAACCAAAAAAGTGAGAACACTTTCATTAGGGGTCATTTCGACAGTCACCCATTATCATTAGCATTACAGTACATATCCATACCCTCCTTCAAAAATCTTCACACGGACTGGTTCTATTTGCCGTAAGGTAGATGCAACATCCTCTCGTAAAGATTTGCCCCTCTGGCTTATGTCTCTTATCCTCACGTCCTGTTTTGTATCTTCATCTCTGTAGTCCGGAGTTACCTGCAATACCACAGAAGACTCTTTGGAACAGATGACTAAACAAATATCGGATCATCGTAAAGGTAAATATAGCATAGTAGCAAGTGGCTAATCAGTAAAAACCAACAACAGGCAACATACTTGTTCTTGCTTCGGTCTCCAGGGGGTGGAGGTCACAAGTACTCCAGGCTGATGCATGGTAGCGATTGAATAAATGGTATTCTGCCTCCCCTGTTTGGATCGGAGAAGAGCAAGAACCACCCCAGTGCTAAGATCGGGTGGGTTAGGGTTATGGCATCTCACAAACCATGTGGCATACTCAGAGAAATGTGCAACTGTTTGGGTGCTATTTGGCTTAGTGGAGTTGAGATAGCACCAGCTCACACAAGTAGTAGTGTGAAGACCAGGAAACTTAGAGAACAGTAGAGCACCAGTGATTGCCGAGGGCATTGGACCTATTACAGAACGATAACTAGCCATCATGTGTTCAGGTGTTGGTTTACACTCCATCATAGCAGCATCTTGAGGAATTATGGCAGGAGACTGTAACTTTGGATTGCTGTAAAAGTCTTGGCTGTCCTCATCCATATCTACTACCTCAGTGGGCTCACACAACTCTGGGGTGCTTCCTGATTTGAAACCTTTCTTGGGACTTTCTTTTTCACCTTCAAGATTTCCTAACTCGACAGCACTAAGCTCTTCAACAATCTGGCCATAAATGTTCTCATCTTTGACTCTTTTTTGCTGTTTCGCTTCAATAAAGAGTTCAATGCTACTTGCAGGTGAGAGCATGCGCTTGTTTGCTCCACCACTAGGGGCCTCTGTAGTAGAGATAGTTTTGGAGGTTAATGATAGAGGTATACCTGTATTAAGCTTTGCTGGTGATGCCTGTGAGCTTTGCAGTAGTTGCCTTGGGTGCCCTGACACTGGAGATAGATCGATATTTTGAGGCAGGACAATGGCAAGACTTTGACAGGAGGAAGTTTTGTGTTCTGTGCACGATATAGGATTGTTTGTTTGAGAATCCAGAATATGAGATATGCTAGTGTACGTTATGTTTCCGTAAGATGGTACTTGCATCTGAATTCTGACAGGAACTAACAAGCTGGATGTGGTTTGACTTGCTAATGCTTGGTGAGCATGTGAAAGCACTGCTATCGTTGACAAAACATTGCCTAAACTCTGAGAATCTTCCTGGGGTTTTCTTAAGTTAATGTTAAGTTCAGATGCATTGGATTCTTCAGGTTCTTTCTTAATTAGAAGCATTATGCTATCCATGTCTTGAACATTACAAACATTTGGTTTAGCATATTGAGATGAAGCTTGCACTGAGCTATGTTGTTTGTGTTGTGGAAAAGGACTACCGGAAATCAAAGAGTACCTCATTTTCTCAATGGTTTCCTCAGGTGTAAATATTTTACTTGGTGAGGTTGTTCTCCTGCTCACTTCATCTAAGACTGTACCACCTTGTGTCTCGGGTTCACCACTTAATGATGCCTGCCTAACCAAGAAGGCCCTTCTACGCTCTTTAACCTCCTCCAGCCTAGATGTAGATGAAGGAGAAAGACTCCCATAATCAAAAGACTTGCTTCGAAATTCTGGAACCTCTGAGAGTAATTTATAGGGTGACTGCTCTGAAGCAGAACGTCTCATCTCTCTGTGATGACTTTGTGAACTACCTGGCACAGATAAGAACTCCAAAGGCTTATTAAACTCATCTGGGTTGGCTTGAGACACAAGGTTCAGGGTCTCCTCTCTGTCAAGAGACTGAGAAAAACTTGAGCTGTGAGATAAATTGCTGTCTTGACTCGGGCTTCTGGAGAGACTTGTGCAAGCAGATTCAAAACTAGATTCTCCAGAAGAACATTCCAATTCTGCTAATCTCAAGCGTTTCTTTTTCGGTGGTAGTTTTTCCATTGGAAACTGTGACAGGGTTTCACTCCTCTGTGGCCACTGGAACTCTTCGGTGTGTTTTTCCTTCTGCTTGACCCCTACATCCTGAACTTTTTCGGGTCTGTCAGGCTCCACAGTTACTCTGATCTCCGGAACTTGGATACTGGGCTGAGATGGTGGCTGTTTAGGCATGTGAAGTTTCTGGTGTAGAAAACCACTGCTTCCCCATTGCCAGTCTACTCCTTCTGTTCTGTTAACCTCCATGTTATGCTCCTTCAAGGGATGTGATCTGGTATCACTTGACTTTTCTGACGAGTTTAGTCTGTTTAATGAATTTGTGTGTTGAATGACAGAGATAACATTACTGCCAGCCTTTCTCTCGGTGTCAGAAAAGGCAGTGTCTAAAGTAGTTTGCTTTGTTTCCGGTTCCTCTGAGTGTCCGGAAGGCTTGACTTGGAGATGAAAGTCTTCTTCCTCCATGACATTTTTGTCTTTTCTTCGTTTCCTTGTAGAATTTTCAGATAAGGAGCACGGAGATATGGAACACAGATCAGCCTCTTGACAGTGTTCTGCACCCATTTTGGAATCATCTATGCTGTGAATTTTCAAGTCTGATTTTAAGCTACAAGCCAGATGAGCGTAGCAGTCCGATTCCGCATGTCCTTCGTTAGCAGAGTGCTCAAACGCAGCTTGCCGCATTAGTCTTCTCATACCCATTGCACCCCTGTAGGTGACATCAGCACCTGTCAATCTTTCATCAAATGAATTACTGCTTCTTAGCCCTTCTGGTGCATTTAGATTCGAATTAGACGATGTTGGAAGAGAATTACTGCGCCAGAATACACTACTGTCTGGTGCCATTTCCGGAAAGTCAGAGCTAGGGTTTTGACATTCTTGGTAATCTTCCTCTTGGAAGGACTCTGAATCAATTTTTATTGATCGAACTAGGTCTTTTTTGCTTCTGTGAATGGAGGAGTCTGTGTCACCAGGGATCATGCCTTTGTTCAAGGTAATCATGAAGCTAGATGTGGCTTCATTTATGTCTGTCATGCAAGTTTGTACAGTGATTGATTGCTTTGGCCTGGTCGTCGGTCTATAACATTTCCCAAACATAATTTCTTGATACGATTTGGCATTCACGCTCGACTGGTTGATCTGTTGCTCTGCACTTTCAGAACGTGAGAAGTATCCTGAATCAGTGCTGCCTTTACTGTATGAACTGGGCAGGGAAAGAGACTGATCAGAGTCTTGACTTTTCTTCTCCGAAAGCCGAAGCGCAAGTCTTTGCTTGATGGTAGAGAATTCAATCATTTGGTCCACCTGAGCAATAGCCGCAGGTGCCGACATTTCCCGGAACTGCCATAAAGATACTTTTCCTGATGACCCTGTTTCCTTTTTGACTGAAGTCTGAGCAGCGCACATGGTTTCCCTTTTTGCCTGTTTCACTTCTTTTTCATGCACAAAACCCTCTGCGTCTTTGATATGGCTTGTTGTCTCCAAGGACAAGTCCTCCACGACTTCTTCATCGGTTTCACTGCTCTGCTCAGCATCAAAACGCATCTCACCCTCTGCCACACTTAACTCCTCATCCATATGCTTGCTGTCTTGTTCTGAAAATGAAACCAATCCAGCTTTCACTGCATGGGTGTGAGATTTTCTGTGTTTGTAGAGATTGCTCTTAGTTTTAAATGAGAAACCGCAAGGAATGCACGGATACGGTCGCTCGCCAGTATGAGAACGGATGTGCTTCTTTAGTACGCTGGGTTTGGCACAAGCTCTCCCACAATACTGGCATATATACTTCCCAGTCTTAACAGACTTCTGCTCCTTTTTGTGAAGGCCCTCTGAAAGCAGCTCATATTCCGACTGAAGATATCGTTTGTTTGGGAGAGGAACATTCTTCCTCCTGATCTGGATGTGAGACTGTTCTTTAGATTTTGAGGTAAGAATATTTTCTGAAGCAAGGACCTGTGACTCCATACCAGAAGATGGACTTACAACTGGGGTCTGAGGTTGCTCCACAAGTCTTATTTTGTCCTCTGAGCCAGAGGATTGGCCTCTTTGGGTCATCTCGGATGGCAAGTGTGTTTCGTCATCTTTTAAACTGATAATCTGTTTGGAACTTTCCGCTTCACCTGAGGTTTTAGTAGCCTCCATTATAAGGATTTGCTAACTCCAGTTTGCTACATTGCCCTTGGTTTTGTGACAACGAACATCTTCTTGCTTCGATTAAAGTTTCTAACTTAACTTGGAAGTTTAGTCCTTCAGTGCTTTAAACAGCCCCCTATGATTGTACACTAGTCAGTCCACCAGCATCATATTCAAAAATGATGAAATAATCCTTTCCATATGTTCAAGAGCAGAGTTCAGTCAAGTTGTTTAAAAACAGTCTCCATCTCTATATACCTTTAGGCCTGGGCACCACGTCCAAATTGTCTGAAAACAGTAAAAAGCATGTTATCAGCAAACAAATTAAACACATTTCAATTACCGTATGGTGGAATATAACTTGAGCGGTATAATGAAAAGTTACTTATTCATGAAATGAGTACAAAAGCCATCTTCAAGCCAAAAAGCCCCATAAACTCACCATGCCCTGAGTAGAGTGTTTCTGAAGGCAGTGTGCCAGCACCATCTCTGTGTCTTTCTGAGGTTTGTGATTGATGCGAAGGTCGTCTCAAACTGTAAGGTTAGGAATTCCTCCATTAGAGAATTGACCAAAACTACAAGTACAACAAGTACACGGCTGTGCAAGGATAAAAAATGAGGTACAATCTCTATTTGCAATGTTGTTGTTGTTATCCAGAGAAATCTGATATCTGATAAGATAAGATATCTGGCAAATCCTGAAATATGAATGAATATCAATAACTCAATTATATATTGTACATTACTGTTAAAAAGGTTTGCTGTCAGGAAAAGTTTTTTAAAGAAATGCATTAGATTGACACTTCACAGTAAAGACATTTACAGTAAATACATTTACAAAAGATTTCTATTTTCTATTTCAAGTAAAAGTTGTTTTTTTTTTCAAATTTTTGATGCAAGGGTGTATTACATATCAAATGCCTAAGATTCAGGGGAACAAATGTCTACCTCAATTTACAATGTATAGTGGTTACAGCCTGGTTTATTGACTATGTACCTCATTAACCAAACATATACATGTCAAGTACCCTGTCGAATGTCAAGAGAGTCTAGTGAATGTATCTATTCATCTATTTTGTAACACAAGACAAATGTCTAACCAAATTCCATTATATTAAATTGACATTTTTACTGCTCAAATAAGTCAACAGGTAGTGCCACAATATGAAACAATAATATTGCAACTTATACCACCTCTGCCTACACAATTTGAGAAGACGACGTGCAAATATAATTATCATGTGCATACATCAGAGTGTGTATAATGAGGTTACATAAGGTTATCTGGTTCAATCCTCTTAATTAGGACATTCAAACTCTATAGCCATTAGAGAAGAAATATCAAGCTCTGCCAGGCTATAAAACCTAAAACCGAGCTTTAACATGGTCTACAATGAAGTCAAATGTTTCCCACGGGTCGTTTCAGTATCTAAACAGCCTGTCTGTCTGATGATAGCGAGCAGAGAAGAACGTGGATGTAGGAATGACAAAACACAGCGATCAGATGTGCTTTTTTCAAGGTCAATCTCAATCCTGCATTGTCCTCAACACATTGAAGGAGGAATATGGTGGATAAACATATAAGAGACTAAATACACCTTTAAAAACTGGGCTGACAAGTGTCAATGGTGCCACAGGATTTAGTACTAAGACATGGGACAATGATCGCATGAAATCTGTCAAAGTAACACGATGTGAATTTATCCTTTAAGAAATTCGTCCAAATTCATCTGAAATAGTGGGCATAAAACTAGAAGTATCTAAGTTTGACCTTCGATCACCCTTTAGGTGATCACACATGCATCTACATTATATTGCATCCACACTACAACAACAACAACCAGAGGAACATATCAAAGCCAGAGGCGGGAAAATATAACCAGACTCCAGAGAATGCCATTACGTCATATCAGCCCCCCCATGGCATCACTACCCAGCAGAATGCCTGGCATCTCATGAAATACAGCTGTGTTGCATCTTAAAACTGTAACAGACACACAGACACATTATCTTACTCTAAAAAAGCAGAGCAGCCGAGGACCGACTTTGACGAGTTACCTGCCTCTGAGTCCCAGTAAGACGTATAACACACTGATTGCCATCAACCTGCAAACCTGGAGTCCAAATTCAGCCTTGTCCAATGTCTCCAGTCAAATGCAGATGTTCTCATAATTCCTGCTTCCCGTATTGCTGTACATCACCTTCAAAAAAAGACAAATGTGCCAGGAATAAGTCTCAACAGTCATCCATGTCTTGCTCAATAAGAGTACATTAGAAGACCTACAGATGTAAGCGAGTCACCACAGAAAATACCTCACTGAGACGCGTATCCAGGAACAAAAATAGAAAAGGGACCCTGTGAAGGGTTATGCAACGGCCCACATTCGAGCCACTTTTGCATCAGCGCAAAGGAGAAGTGAATGGCCGTGCTGCTGTTACTGCTTGTGAAAAGGGACTGAAAGCAGAAAGGGTTTGAATAAAAGAAAACCTAAATTGCGCTGAAATAAAAGATTCAAGCTGTGTATAGAATTGCATACTCGTACTGTTTCTGCAATATACAGTAACTATGGCAGATATTCTAAGAGTAGAATGACAGTACGCTATTCCGAACACATGTACAACTGGAACTGAAAGTCCTGATAGCAAAGCCAGCTATCATTAGCCATTAGCTCATGAGTGTTATAAATGATCAGCAGCACCAAAGCAAAATCCTAACTGCCCTTTGCTCTTTTAACATGCTCCTGGTTTTATTTTAATTTATTTATTGATGCACATTATTTCAAAAGCACATTTGCATGTTTAATTAAAATGTGCAACAGTGTACATCCACTTTTTCAGCATCCTTGGTTCTGGAAGTATTTTCCATTCATCAAGGATTCTTAAAAGAATAAAAACTGAAAATTTAAGTTTGATTCAAACTATGTGTTTTAGGTTTATCATGTAACACATGTACACACATAAATATTTAAGTAATTTTAGAGCGCTGGAGATTGACATTCTCAGTGCTTCATGGGAATGGGCGGTTCTTCTGGTGTGTTTTGTTTTTTGTTCGATTCTCTGATTGGCTTCCATGATTTGTTTGCAGAAACATTGATAGTGTTGTTTTTCGTCAGGAATTAAGCTATTATATATGATTATTAATATAGAAATAATGACATTTTGAATGCAAATATGACATTGTTTAAGATGTCTTTGTCATGACAACTTAACATAAAATGAAGTTAAACTGTCATGTGGTTGGCTTTGACATTGGCTGTCATGAGGCCATTATGTGTCATGAATATTTTCATGACCTCAACTACAGTGGTACTAATTGAATTTGTCATTAAAAAGTTATAATGGCTATATGACAGCCAATGCCAAAACCAACCACCTGACAGTTTAATGTAATGTTAATCAATAAAGCTAGGTGGTTTCTTAAGTTTGATAATTCATCTGCTATGTCATGTTTATGACAGGTTGTGTTGTCTTAGTAATGTCAAGTTGTCATGACAAAGATACTGACAGGTGACATGATGTATTGGTTTATGTCAAAACAATGTCATATTTGCATTCAAAATGTCATAACTGAGTGAATGACAGTTGTCACAAACATGCAAAAGACATATGTCATGTCATGGTTATGAAGGTGTCATGTCAGTCTTACGCACACCCCTTCAAGTAAAGTGTTACCCAGAAGTTAATACGACACAAGTTATTGCTGGTCTGATCATTATAGACAACCAGCTGAAAAATATAAAGTGTACGGACACATCATTAGGAATCGAAGGATCACACAGCAAATGTGAACGGAGGTCAAAATCCATAATCTGCTTTGTTTTGGGACGATGAAAGAATTTGTTATGCAACTTGTGTGTCGCACTAAGAATATTAAACCTTAATCTGTAATCAGTTTAAAATGAAACTGTGAAAAAAGGTGAGGAATTAAACATTAGTTGCACAACAGACACACTGCACACGGTAAGCTCCAGTGAGTTAGTATACGAGCCAGTCCAAATCAGGTCAGGTCATCCAGTAACTGGGCCACTCACTGAGGTCACATAGTGAGGTCTCGCGGAAAGACGCGGCGTGTTTCCTCTTCATTTCCTTCACACAACTCTGTTGTTTCTTAATAGGGAGAGAGCAGTGACGACGTAACCTCCTTTCTACATGCAGAACAGTAAGCGTGAAGTTTAACTAGCTAGCTTGTGCATAAATTGCACCTAAATTCATTTGTACCAACATTCATGCAAGTCTACACTCTATATAGACCAATATTATAGGTCTACAATATATGGAGTACCAGCTATCTTAATGATTACCAGACCAGATTGTGATGGAGTCTAATAAATTGGATGATACAGTTAGGGGTTGCACATACTAGTTGACTTTAATGCTCTGCCATGATGCTTTAAAGGGCCATTCGGTAACTCTAGCCACTAATTCGCTGATTTTCACTTTTTTTGTTGCATATTTTCTCAACGAGCTCCCCCTACAGCTGTGGTGAGAATATTTCACAAGGTTTGGGTTAACCCAATTACTGGGTTTGTCAATATTTTGAAATAACCCAGCATTTTTAGAGTGTAGTAACTTAAGCTTCACTATTAGAAGAGCGAGACGATGCCAGGTATGTTTAATTAAAACGTAAACGCTCTCTAATTAATGCATTCATATACATGTAATCTTTATTGTGCTACTTAATTTGAATCTGATTTAGAACAAGCAGAAATCTGAGAGAAATGTAACGACCCAAAGACAAAAGAATTGATAAAGATAAGCAATAGCGCTGTGTCAATAAGCCATAGCTGTGCACAAGGCAACCCTTCATTCAAGTCTCAGCTCTAGGTTTATTTGTTCATTAATGATGTCATGAGCGACTAGTCGACGTCGACTCGACTCTCATCACATAAATTTCGATTTCTGAAGTCGTTCAACCCCTAGTCATTAAGGCTGCGAACACAGTACTAGTGCATAACGCTACTTCAAGAGCTTCCCTTTCAAACTGATGACTTAAAAATAACGCCCATTTTACATAAGCGTGGAAGACACCTGCAAAAGATGCACAGCTACTCCTAGAAACTAAAGTGAGAGAACAAACGCTTACCATCTTTCTGATCGGCAATCATGTTAATTTTCCGGGATATCTTAGCTGGAAAAAAGAAAACATTGTTCTGAACATAAAATCAAAGCCGTTCATCTGGGAAATCATTGTTACTAAAATGTTAAAAAAGGATGAATCAACAGGTAAAAGAGGACAGAAATAAGCAGGTTAAGATTAAGTTGGAGGATCATGATGTAGAATTAAGCCATGAGCCCATCAGCAGCCTTAAAAAGAGACATTGGTTTATTTATTATGTTACACTCAGAAGCAAATTGATCATGCCCAGAAAATTGCATTGAGATTAGTGGCAATGAAACCAGCACCGATCCAGAGTCCGAGCCTCATTTCTCTCTGACATTGCATGTGTGTGTGTGTGTGTGTAATCACTCAAATGTAAATCTATGATGTTCAGTAGAAATCTGTGAGCAAACATACGATTCAAAATCAAAGATATGTTAAAAGTCTAACATCATTTCCATTGCGGTGTATTTTTACCCTTGAAACGCAGCAGAGCAGAGTAAAAGCCTGTAATGTTAAACAAGGTTAGAAAAAAAAGCATTCCTGCAGGAGATTCAATTTTGATATTATGAGAATCATCTCAGGGGAAAATAAGGGAATAAACCATGACCATTCAAAAATATGACTGGGTTTCTAAAGATACAAAGCTTAATGCAAATAGGTGAAATGTCCCTTTAAGAAAGTTGACTTTGTAAAAAGTCTGGTCCACCATTTTTTGCCGCACTCAACCACAAAGCAACAGATGCACAAAGCTCAAGTTCAGCTCTTCTATGCTCTTAAGCAAACCCATTTTAATTTGTTTGGTTAGTTCATTTGGTTAGTGCACAGGAGCCCATTAGCACAGAAACTGAGAGACCCAGACTGCCGTAATATGAACATTATACAGTACCAAAGTCATTGGCAACAGTCTTGGATATCCGCTTGCTTTTGGACATAACTGGAAAATGTGTTGAAAAGAATCAAATCAAAGACAATAAAGGCTTTTCTATGACAGAAAATGGGTGTAAATGTACCGTACCCCTGTCAATGAACTTGTGTTTGCTGTCTTCATCAGAATTGCATGGTGAACCGGAGCCTACGGCAACAACACAGTCTGCATAATAATGTGATATAGCCAATGGGGTCTTATGTAACTTTTGGCAACTATCTGCATTTCAAAGTCGAATTCCTTGTAAATTAAATTTCCTTGGTCAGCACACCTGACTCCAAATCTGACGACGCTTGCAGAATTGTTTGAATTTTTCGCTGTGCTAAAGACTTTTCAACTATAATGGAGCTTCACGTCCAATGCTCTGGCATTGCAGTGTTTGTCAATATGTCTGTCTTTAAGTTGCAGTGTGTGATTTCTGCCTCACCAAAATGAACTTCCAAAGGATAAGCATGAACTTGGCGGGACCACCAGCTAGTCCAAGCCATGCTGGCAGGGGACTTTTTGGGAAATTACATATTTCACTTTTAAAAGGCACAGTCCACACAAACATTTTGTCTTTTATAAACTCACCCTCATGTTGATCTGATCCTATAGATGCAAGCTGCACTTTTCAAATTCAGTGATAGTAAATAATACGTAATACGAAAATGAATAATGACTTATAGTCTAAAACTTTGGTCTATTAATCTAAGATATTGTATAGTGTCAAAAGACTTGAAATTATAGCCAGACCGATATATCGGCATGCCGATATTAGACATTTTCCAAACTATCGGTATCGGCAGTTATAATGGCCGATAAATTAATATTTCAAAAATAAAAAAAAAAACAGACGAAACATGCTTCAATCATCTCTCCTTGGCCTGTTAAATTGAAAATGTATGTTTCACAATTTGCAGTATGACGTTATCTATTGCTAAACTATGGCTCATCATAGACTAGCTAACCTGACATTGTAATTATAAGGTAGCTTATGAGGCAATGTAGGGACTAATTATTATTTTATTTATCAGAACTTTAATATATTTTGATGTTCCTCTGTTATGTTGTGATAATAAAAGAAACAAGTTTCTTTTTAAAATGCTTTATCGTATTATTTTAGTTAAAACTCATAAATAACTACAATGTTAGGGAAATCTGTTAATGTTTTGTTGCGTGTTTCGGAAAAAAAAATAAATAAATAAATATCGGTCGATATATCGGAATATTGGATTTTAAAACCAAAAAATATTTGTATCGGTGTCGGCCTTCAAAATCCTTTATCGTTCGGGCTCTACTACATTTATTAATAAGAATAGAACAATGAATCCTACAAGAACATTTTGATAAAGAACACCTGAATTTGGGGATTTTCTGCCATTCTTCGCTGCAGATCTTCTCTCTGGTTGACTGGGGACTGTCAATGAACAGCCATTTCCACTCCAAAAATATTTAATTGATATTTGACAAAGTCGTCCCATAGCCACAGTTTTTTGGTTGTGTGCTTAGGGTCATTGTCTTATTGAACAGCAGGTGAACAGAATGGCAACACCTTTCCACCCCAGATATGTAAAGACTTTCACCTTTATGTGATTGGACTTCTGTGGACAACAAAAACAGATGCTTTTTGCCTTCGGATAACACCAATTCTTGTGGAGAACAGGAGTTTATCAGCACTGAGTGATCACGTCATTTACAGGAACTCCCCTGTTCTCCCTCATTCATATCCAAAAAAGTGTAAATGATAATAAATTCCTTAGGACTCCAAGGAAAAACATCTTTTGCCACATGGGTGAAGCCACAAAGGAAGGAAAGATCTTCACAGACTCCACACAACCATTTGTCCTCTCAATATCCACTAACAGGACTGTATACACTTAATGACCCGAAGGTCACATGTTCGATTCTCAATAACGACAGGAAATGACTGAGGCACGGCATCTAAGCCTCAATTGCCCCCCAGGCACAACAGTAAATGGCTGTCCACTGCTAGAGGTGTGTGGGTGTTCACTAAACACTACTCCTGTCTGTGCACTGACTTGGATGGGTTAAAGGGATGCTCCACTTTTTTGGAAATAGGCTCATTTTACAACTCCCCCAGAGTTAAACAGTTGAGTTTTACCATTTTCAGATCCATTCAGCCAATTTTCTGATATTTAGAAGAATATTAACCAGACCGTTTCTGGTCTCATTGACTTCCATGTTAGGAAAAAAAATATACTATGGAAGTCAATGAGACCAGAAACTGCTTACTGATATTCTTGTAAATATCAGAAAATCGGTTGAATACATCTGAAAATGGTAAAACTCAACTGTTTAACCTCTAGGGGAGTGGTAAAATGAGCCTATTTACAAAAAAGTGGAGTATCCCTTTAAATACAGAGGACAAATTCCGATAATGGGTTACTATACTTGTACTTTTTTTAAAAAAAGGTGCAATGTGTGATATTTCTGAGGATCTATTGACAGAAATGCAATATGAGATCCATAACTATGTGTTCAGTGGTAAATAAAGACCTTACTCAATGAACTGTTGCTGCCTGATGATCTTGAGTTACAGGAAGATTTAATTTGTGAGGATTGTAATTCACAGGAAGTGTACTCAGTTCATTCTTCATCATAGGTTGAAAGCTTTTACCACTATAAGAACATCTAAAGAAGTGGACAGGAAAAAGAAGGCGGCCAGATATCATGTATTGTAATTTGGTTATTATCAGTCAATAATATCATGCATAACATGATGTCTTTTCTTTGCCTTTCCCTCTTGCTTTGTTTTCTAATCTCAATCCTTTCTGTGTGGTGCGCAGGGCGAGGCCGAGGGCTGTGAGAGAACAGCGTGAGGAGGGAAGGAAGAGAGAGGACCAGGCCTGAACAGGCCTTAAAATGTCTTTAAATGTGGGCCAGTTCCCGCCTCATTTTTGTTGCAGATAGGTTCTTTAATGGTGGGAGAGATAGCTCTAAACATGCCCTCGTTAATGAAATCATTAAACAGAAGAAGCTTTTGCGAATGTTGTTTTGCACAATTCCTGTCAATTTGCTGTTTTAACATTATTGCCCAAAAAGGTGGGATCTAGCTTTTTTAAATAACTGGCAAGTTTGGAACATACTTTGATTGAAATTCCTCTATAGTTGTGTAAAACAACACACTTTTTACCTCCTCAAAAACAGCTCTGTTCACAGTGACCCATTTTGGTACATATCGCTTTAAATGATAATGAGCAACTGCTCACCCCACCCCTCTCTTCCATGGGGGGTGTCGACACAAGACATGTAAAGTGCTGCTTTGACAGACAGTATACAATTGGCTGAGAGCGCAAATATACTAATACGGGACAGTCCGTCAGTGGTCGTGGGCGGAGCATGACCAATATGACATCATATTGCTCAGAAACGGCTTGATTATTGAGAGCGTTTTGAGGAGTGAATGGATTTTTTTTTATTGTATTGTGGTTGTGTCCACACACTGCAAAGACACATTTATATGCAAACACAATATAAAAGCGAATTTTGCATCCGATTTGTTATGAGAAAGCTTCATCAGCTAGAGGAAACTGGCTTAAAAGTGAAGCTGTTTAGGTCAGGGGCAGTTTGAAAGTGTACCAAAACTACCAATTGACAAACAACCGTGCAACCACCAATGGAGGATTGTATATGGGAGAATATGGCGTGTGGCGCACCTTAATCCTTCTGTAATCTGTAATGTAATGGTTCTGTAATCGTCCCTTTTGTTCAGAAGTCGAAATGGGTTTTCATTTATTTGTACAGTGTTCTAGGTTAAATGATATACTTTTGAAACATTTATGTATGGTACAAAATATTCAGCAAGTAGGAAACAAATTTTATGTACAGTTAATGAGGAAGGTGATTGCTTTTTAAAATGGTAAAATTTGTAGACTCCATTTGTTATTGTCCATTAATTATTTGGTTTGAATTTTTGGTTAAAAAAACTGATTGAATACTGTTTTTAATAAAGATGCTGCTTTTCAAATTCAAGTAGTATACTCAAAATACTGAATGTTAACATATTCTATTTATTTATTACTGGCTTTCTGTTGTGTAAATTAACTATAATAATTTTGAATGCATTAATTGCCATCTCAAATCAATTCATTTGCATAAGTAATCCACAGTTTCTCCACAACCTGCATGTGACAAAATATACCACAGTACTATATCGTTGAACATGGTTCAAACAACAAAGGTGCGACCGCGTTTGGGAAACAGTCATGACTATCTAGTTAGTTTCTATAATGATGCATCATACTATGGTTAAGCAGAGTCAATTCCTTTGAATGGAAATTTGTGTATCGTTGCACTCCTGCTCATTCCCCCAGTCCTTGTCTGTGAAAAACACTCCACAGCATGATAATTCCAGCACCATGCTTCACCGTTTTGATGTTATTGCACAGGTGATGAGTAGTGACTGGTTTCCTCCAGACATGACACTTGGAATTGAGGCCAAACAGTTCAATCTTTTCAATGGTCTCCTCCAGAGAATATTGCCCTTTTGGGGCGTTCTTGCAAATTCCAAGCAGGCTTGCGCTGAGGAAATGTTTTCATCAGGCCACTCTGCAATAAAGCCCAGATTGGTTATGGCATTTACTATAAAGCAAAACTCAACTGCTTGATTGTTTACATTGTTGCAAAATTAACTATATTATGGCCTTGCGAAATATTAAAAGTTGGATACATTCATCTTTCCCTGTATACATACAGCTCATGTAAAGCATATACTATACTGTATAGCAAATCCCGGCTGTGTAATTATTTTAATACACACATTTTTTTTGTTTACTTGTCCCCTCTGTTGTTATAAAATGTAAACTACACTCACCGAAAGGATTATTAGGAACACCAATACTGTGTTTGACCCCCTTTTGCCTTCAGAACTCCCTTAATTCTACATGGCATTGATTCAAAAAGGTGCTGAAGGCATTCTTTAGAAATGTTGGCTCATATTAGGATAGCATCTTGCAGTTGATGGAGATTCAAGGGATAGACATCCAGGGCATGAAGCTCCCGTTCCACCACATCCCAAAGATGCTCTATTGGGTTGAGATCTGGTGACTGTGGGGG
>JAOTRC010000013.1:22481877-22494575 GCA_027497675.1 Cyprinella lutrensis | reverse complement strand
GCACACAAAACACCAATAATCTATCTCATGTGGTTATCAAAAAACATCTGGCTTCACATTAAGACCTTTTAATTTTTTTTATTTAGTTAATTCATAAATGCATTTTCTTACGAAACGATTAGCCCTATATATAAAGTCACCATTTAGACTTCATCTTACCTGCATAATGATCCTACAAACAAGGCCAAATAATATACCAAAGTGCTTTACAACAACAACAAGCCTTGAAATTTTCATATTTCTCTCATTTCCTACTTGTGAAGACAAACACTCCACATTCTATAAAACCCCACAATCATAAGATTAAACAACAATAGAAAGGAAGTAACAAGTAATATCAAATGAAATAAATGAATAATGAATAAATTATCAAATTATGTAAATCAAATTTTATTTATATGACAAATCAAATGATAACGACAAAAATTAAAATGGCAGCCCTCTTGAAGTAGCACACAGGTTATTAATAATTCTTAATAATTCAGAATTAATAATTCAGAGAGATGCGGTTGATAGGTCAGGTGGTTGCTTACTGGCCCAATATAGTCCACTATTACATCTCCATGATCTTTTGATCTTCTGCTGGTTTTTTCACTCATCTTCCATGCAAAAATGTCTGATCACTTAGCAAAGCAATAGCACATAATCTCTGTATAATTATTATTTAAATGTAAAAGTTGGGGGAAAACATATTAACATTTAACATAAATGTTTTTATTTAATTATTTTTTATATGTAATTTATTCCTGAGATGCAAAGCTGAATTTTCAGCATCATTACTCCAGTCTCCAGTGTCACATGATCCTTCACGAATCATTCTAATATGCTGATTTTCTACTCAAGAAACATTTCTGGTAATTATCAAACAGTGCAGCTTCATATTTTTGTGGAAAAGGTGATACATTTTTTTTAGGATTCTTTGATGAAGAGAAATCTCCATAGAACAGTATTTATTTGAATTAAAAACTTTTATAACATTATAAATGTCTTTACTACACTTTTGATGAATTAATTTCTTGAAGAAAAAAAACTTTTGTGTACATGGAAAAAAGAATATCATCTGATAATCTGATCATCTGATTACTTAGCAAAGCAACAGCACCACACCACTTTGAGTCCCTTCCAGTATACACTAGTATGAAACAAAACTTATAAAAAAAAACATAAAGATTATTTTTGTATGATTATTATTAAAATGTAAAAGTTGGGCGAAAACAGTGTCTTCAGACTTTTGGCTTCATTAGTCCTAAAAGCAGGAACTAAAAGTGCCGCTATCCTCAGGCTACATCGCACCAGTCAGTCGCAGGGTCCAAGCCCAGGAGCAAGGCATCTCACTGGGGGCCAGCTGGGGGAGATGGACCTTCAGACCTGTGGGACTCATGGACTGCCATGTGACAGACTTATAGCCAAGCAGCACCACCTGATTTGGAAAAGGTTTGAAACAAGAATAAGAACATTTTTGCTTCAGAATTGAATGCTCTGAAAATTAGCTGGTAAGCCATTTCTAAGAATTGAAACACTGTTCAGATCAGATCGGACAGAGCAGCACAACACACTTGTAGCCAATAAACAGCAGGGGGCGTGTCACTCATAATAAGGGAGGAGAGAGAGTGAGATAATCAGCAGTAGGAGGCGTGTCTACATGTTGGGGAGGAGAGACAGTGAGCCAATCAACAGTAAAGGGGTGTGTCACTCATGATAGGGAGGTGAGATAGTGAGCCAATCAGCATTAGGGGGCATGTCACTCATGATCAGGGAGGAGAGACAGTGAGCCAGTCAGGAGAAGGAGGCGTGTCTACTCACGATGGGGGAGGAGAGTGAGAGTGAGTAGGAGGGAGGTTTGAAGAAACACTGTAGACAGAGAGATGGCTGAGAGACATTACAATTGAAAAAAAGTCAGAGGAAAATCACAGGAAAAGGAAGGGTTATGATCAGGCAAGAGGTTTGTGAGCTGCTTTAATATTAGAAAAGCTTTCCAGCGCTGGAGAGATCTAAGCGGGAAGGACTGAAAACGGATGCCGAGGTTCTGTTGCTTCTGCTCTGTATTTGAGTGACATTGGTTTTGCTGTTTCACAAAACCAAGATATGCTGTTGTTCTAATGTTAGCTTTAGTAACACAACAGTTTTGATTGTCATTAGCTATGTTATCATCCACACGTTTTTTTTTTTTCGAAATTAAGTGATTTCGAATGAATAATACCTCATGGAAACAGTAAAATTACATTGAATTTCATGTATATCGACATCGGATTTTATCTTGATCGATATACAGTACAGCTTATGCGATAAAAGCTGATGGAAACGTTATTAAATAATGAATTGCGATTAAGTTTTAGGTCCTTTTATGGTTGCAACACGCCACAAAACATAGAAGAAGAAGAGTTCATTTCCAGCCAGTATTTCCGCTCTGTTTGCGCACACATCTGTCAACAAACAGATGTAAGTGGACAAAGCAAAAAAAATGCTTCAGCCAAATGGGTTTCCGTGAGGTGTCTCTGAACAACTATCTCCCAGAACTGTTTGGAGCACTGTTGTTCCGACACCACAGGCCGCCTCTGTTGTCCTTGGGCATTTACATGCATCTGTATCATCATCACAATAGCAATGCATAGAAAAACAGAGCCTTGCCATTTACGCAGTTTAGAGACTGAACAGAATATTTTCTTTAGCAGAAGCAATACAATCGATTTTAAATCAATAAACTCCTTTTTAAGTCAATAATTTGGGTCAAATTATTGATTTATTCGGTAGGTAGCCATGTCCTGTAATAAGCGGGATAAAGCCTCGCATATACATTATCCCTTCCATATGTCGCTATCACTTGGCACATACTGTAAGCACTATTAGGCTAACGTTACAACTTGTGAAATATTGATCATCTGTTGGTAGATGGCGTGATCCATTTTGTCTAGCAAAACTTTGTTCGCAAATGTTGACTTGAATGTTGTGCGATTCAGTGCGAAAATTATTTGATCGCAAATCAGCATGTGATGTCATTACATACAGGTTTTTATTCGCTTTAAAGCGTTGGATGGAAACACACTTTCACCAGCTTTATTCGCATGAGTTTTTTTTTTTTGTTTTTTTTACCGAACTTCAGATAAATCGATTGACAAGTGGATGGAAACGTGGCTATTGTTTGTCTGGAGCTGCTGGCAACTAAGAAACAACACTTGCTTCTATTTACTTGTGTATTGTATGTACATTTTTTGTTCTTTGTTGTTCATTCGTCATCTTCTCAATTTGTTGTTCACTCATGCATTGTGACATTCAATCTTGCATTGGGACGTGTTTGTTTGAGTTGATTTCAATTATCAACAGTGTTTCTCAGAAATCGCTTACTGCACCTTTAAGGCAAACCAGCCACAGTAATTTTTTGTAAATGAGATGTATACATCATCTAAAAGCTGAATAAATAATCTTTCCATTGATGAATGGTTTGTTAGGATAGGACAATATTGAGACATTGAGAAAATCGCATTTAAATTTGTCCATTTAAGTAGGCTACTTGTGACTGGTTTTGGGATCCAGGTTCATAACATGGTTGGTGGCTAACATTTTAAAGCAGGGCTTTACAAACAATCTATTATTCAATAAGAATCTTCTTTTATATATAATTTCTACAATATACATTACCTGAGTCTTGGCCGTTGACACAATGGGGTCGTTCAAAACAATGTCCCCATCAGAGGGCCATGAAAGAAAAATAGCATAGATTGCGTTCTCCTTCGGATTCCATGTATACCTGTTAGGACAAAACAAAATTATACTTTGATTTAAAGGTTAATAAAGGTGAAAGAGATTAAACTGAAGAAGAGTGAAGAGAATAGTTGCACGTTAATGTAAATGAGAGAGCATTCATAACGTAACTGACCAAACTCCAGGAGTGACGGTGTCGTTCTGAACTCTCCATGCGCTGCTGTTGTAAATGGCTTCTCCGTTCACCTTAAGCCACTGACCAATCTGCCGCAGACGCTCCTCAAATATGGGCACGATGCGGCCGTCATGTGTGGGGCCAACGTTCAACAGCAGATTCCCCCCGCAGGACACCGTCTCCACGAGACTCTGTAAGACAAACACAGGACTTCTAAATTTGGGATTTGGGGCCGATTTGGGGCCAATAAAATGTACTTTTAAGGAGAAGGGATGCATTAAATTGTTTAAAAGGGACAGCAAATACATTTATAATGTTACAAAAGATTTTGATTTCAAATAAACAGTGTTTTTTAACTTTCTGTTCTTCGAAAATATTAATCCTGACAGAAACTAATTTTCATTTTTGTGTGAACTATCCCTAGTGTACATGCAGTGTAGGCACTCTATAGGTGTGTTTTCTTTGTTGCGGTTTTTGAAGTGAAGGACAAAGTCGATGATGTCAGATTGCACATC
The DNA here is from genome assembly GCA_027497675.1 of Cyprinella lutrensis. Lineage (NCBI taxonomy): Eukaryota > Metazoa > Chordata > Actinopteri > Cypriniformes > Leuciscidae > Cyprinella > Cyprinella lutrensis. The sequence continues at coordinate 22,490,186 of JAOTRC010000013.1, read as the reverse complement.
GATAAAACAGTGTCTGAGCAAATGAATGTAAACTCACTTGTATCACTTGTTCGGTGGTGAGGTAATCACTGAGTTTGGCCTCTCTCCTGTAACCCCATGACTTCTGGTCAATGGACAAGCAGTTCTCCCACTTGTGCTTCACCAGGTGTCCTGGGTTGTACCGATCAGAACAGGTGTAATATCCGCCATGTTTACATATGCTGCCATATCCCCATCGGTCATTGGTCACAACAGTGTCACGTACAGGGCTAAAAACACACATTTGCCATCAGTTATGCTACATGACTTTACATAGACAGCTCTAATATGCAACTTGTTTGGTTCTCTACAATGTTATTTGGAAATGAAATCAAAGTTAAAGTCTTTTGTCTATGTCTGATAGCTTTGAGTTCATCTAGACTCTAGTGTACTCCAAAACATATAATCAATAATCGTTTAGGAGAAAAATGCTACTGTTATAAGGTAAAGAGGAATATTTTGACTGAGGCGATCATTGGGGCAAGGTTTAGCTAGTTAAAAAAGTGAGCAACCGCTGGTAGATGAAGCAATTACACTATTCTGTTGCCAAAAAACAACAACATTTTTCGTCATTGACGGCCATTCAAAAGTCGTTGTGTATTCTAACAAAATAAAAAAGAATGGCAAACAGTATATATATCACAACATTTTAAAACCCTATAGTAGATGGTGGTCTTTGGTCATTTTAAACATTGTACTTTTTTATTTTTACTTCATCTGAATGAAATGAAACCTGGTGACTTTTGTGGCACTTGCTAAATTCTGGACGTGATTAGATAAGGATGAATGGTCTTGAACAAACACGGTCGTACTTGTGATCTTTGTGGATGAAAATAAAACGAACAGGAAATATATGTACAAAAAAAAAAATTCTGAGCAATTTCTGAGGTACAATCTACAGCCACAACGAAGTAGCCCATGTGTAATGCACACACACACACACACACACACACACACACACACACACACACACATTATGGGTGTAACAGAAGTGTAGTAATTATATTTAAATAATATTTAAATAATATTAATTTAAAAATATTATTTTTTGTAATATTTTTATTATTTTAATGTGTATAAATTATATGTGAATATTGTCTCACACCATGAAATATCAAAATACATAATATTAAAGAATGAATAATAATGAAAATAATTCAACCAATTTTGTAATATAGTACAGTAATTTAATTTAGAAATTCTGAATGTAAACTGTGTGTGAAATGGACATTTAATATTGCATTTGATATTTTTTTACTATCTGCTGCATTTGGCACTCCTGGATTCTTGGTTTGTAATCATGACACTCATGTTAAGGTGTCCTTACCTCTCGTTATAGAGCCAGGCGAGGAACCCTGTGCTGTTCCAGTATGTGTCAGGTGCATCTCCGTCACCATCAGACCACAGTAATTCAGGCTTGAACTTGTTGATTAACTCGTACATCTCTGGCAGGGTCTTGGTAGTAGGGAACACATTGGTTTTGTAGAAGTTGTTAGCATCGGCTCTGTACAGAGGGTTAAACCACTCAAACAAGGAGTGGTAAAGCCCCAGACGCAAGTCACTGTGTTTCCGCAAAGCAGTGGCGATCTCATCCACCACATCCCGCTTCGGCCCAACCGCTGCGGAGTTCCAGTTCCACGAGTACTTTGAGTCCCACATCGTAAAGCCTGAGCAATTGAAAGGCAGGAATGAATAACACTTTACAATAAGGTTCATTTGTTAACATTGTTGGTAGTTGGTCGAGTGAAAAAAAAAACGTGTATTTACAAAAACTTTCACCTCCAACCACAACTTTCAGGCGCCATCTTTATTTTTAGCTCAACTGTCACTGAATGGAAAGCGCACAGGATTGTGGGAAGTCAAAGGCAGTGAAGGATACATTTATACTGCCTTCAAAAATCCATCAGAAGAAAGTATCTCAGGTAACAGGAAGTAAAGCTAACATTGAATTAGGTGTGCATTGATGTCTTCCTACATTGGAAAGTGTCATCCGAAGGCAGCCGTTTTAAGCTTTCAGACGAAACCAATGTTTCAGGTATTGCGGTATGCTATTTTGGTGCCTGTTTATTTTATCTACTTGGATAAAATCTGCTTCTGTATCTTGAAATTGTACTAATAACCACCATAAACATGGCCAATACTCATATATAGACAGGGCACTGGGTCATCCACACAGACCATCAGAGTAACACAACTGAAACTAAAATAATGCAATAAACATTAATTTAATAACAGAGAATGTAACCCCTAATGTACAGTACACCACTAATAAACAAAAAAGAAGAGGAAGCAAAACTATTTAAAGAAAATATTATCATACTGTATATGATGCGTCACATAGGGGCTTCTGGAAATGGCCTGTTATTCAGTTAGTTATTTGTTAAATCATACTATTGACCATCAATTTGGCAGTATTTTAAAGGAAATGCAAATAGAATAATAGAATGTGATGTTAAACCAATTATATCAAGGTATTTTAGCATTTTTTTATTCAGTATTTTTAATTATATCATTATATAGCATTAAAATAATGATATGTCATTATCTAGCATTAAAATAATTACATGTCATTATACAGCATTCAAATAATTCGAGTTGACGGATATGCAAAAGGCAAATGCAATGCAGTCGGTGCAGTATTTTTTCACAAACCTTCATGGTGTTTGGTTGTGAGCACAATATATTTGGCTCCAGACGAGGCAAAAATGTCAACCCACTCGACAGGATCAAAGAATTCAGCGTGGAACTGGGATGCAAAGTCTGCGTAGGTGAATCCAGGTGGATAATTCTCCTCCATAAAGTTCACATAAGATGGGAATTTCCGGCCCTGCCAGTACCACCTGATGGAAAACAAAACTATTAAGCACAATTAATTAACCACAAATATATGAATACAAAAACATTGTCATAAAGTGACCAGCTATTTAACTTTTGGATTAAAAAAATAACGCTTGCTTTTTAGAATGATTTGGATTATCTGCATTTCAGATTTAATTTTTAAACTTAAGATTATGCACATTGTAATGTAAAAAAAATGTATATCTTATTGCTGTAATGAGAATTAAAAAAAATGATTACAGTGTTTTTTTGCTATATAACTCAAAAGTAAAATGTCTGGTGGAGGAGAAACATGAGACATATGATAATTTCAATTTACAAACATAGGCTTGGGGTTGTATGACCTGTTATTAACTCACATTCACTATTGTGGCTTTGTAAGGAATCAGATTGTAGTATCATACTTTCATATACCGTAAACCATACTATAGTAATGAATGATTAAAATTGATAATTGGTAACACTTTACAATAAGGTTCATTAGTTAACATTAGTTAATGTATTTACTAACATGTACTAACCATGAGAAATACATTTGTTACTGCATTTGTTCATCTTTGCTAATGTTAGTTCATGAAAATACAGCTGTTCATTGTTTGTTCATGTTAGTTCAGGGTGCATTAACTAATGTTAACAAGATTTTAATCAAGTATTAGTAAATGTTGAAAATAACATTAACAAAGACTAATAAATGCTGTATATGTGCTATTCATTATTAGTTCATATTAACTAATGTAGTTAACTAAAGTTAACTAACGAACCTTATTGTAAAGTGTTACCAATATCTCACTAACAGACAGACGTCAAAGATTAATTAAGAACTCTTTATTTTATATTGTCAACACTGAAGACACCTGATGTTGACAAGCATAGGAGAAAACCATCGTTTTAAAACAAACCTAAAACAAACACTGAGCACCATAATGGTGACTTTTTTGGTACGTTTTACTCATTTTAAATGGTTAACTTTTAAGAAATTAATTTGATTAATTATTACTCAATTCTATTGTTTAAATTGAATTGATAATATTGCTTGTAATCTGTTGCCACATTTTTTTTGATTAGATAAAGCGCATTCATTTTTACAGTATGAAGTGCCTTGCAAAAGTATTTGTACCGCTTATTTTTTTTCAAAATATATCCTAAAATCTGCTTTACATTTTCTACACTTACACTCCATACACCTTAACGTCAAAGCTAAAAACGGATTTGTGATAACTTTGCAAATATTCAAAATAAAAAAGTGAAATAATTCTATTGCGTAAGTATTGATACCCTTTCCAGGGACACTTGAAATTTAGCTCCAATTTCGCTGGATCATCTTTGAGATGTTACTACACTTTGAGTGGAGTTACCGGTAATCTGTGGCAAATTTAATTGAATGAGCATGATTTGGAAAGCCACACACCTCTAAATAAAACGTCTAACAGCTGAAAATATACACAGTATCAGAGCAAAAACCAAGCCATGAGGTCAAAATAACTGCCTGTAGAGCTCAGAGACAGGATGGTGGCAAGACAGATCTGGGGAAGACCTAAAAAAAACAACAACAAAAAACAAATGAAACAATGGAAGAAGTTTGGAAAAACTAGAACTCTTCCTATAGCAGAGCAAATCGACATATTGCAAACTGAGCTATCGATGAAGAAGCACTTTGGTTAGAGTGGTGACCAAGAAGCTGATGGTAACTCTGGTTGAACTCCATGATCATATCGGAGAAACTTACAGAAGGACATCACAATAACACTCTTTATGGCAGAATGTCTTGACTCAAGCCTCTACTCAGGGAGGACATGAAAACCCACTGGAAATTTACAAATAACCACCTAAAGTTCTGATCAGTTCCAAGCATCATGTATACATAACACAGTCTCATCCCAAGATGACATACAACTGACGCTTTTAACCATATGTCAACATCCGCTGTTTTAGGATACCGTTTCACGTCAGTTGGATGAGGATCCTGGGGCGTCATCCAACTGACGCTTTACCTTTAACGTCAGTTAGGTGTCGGGTATAGGTTTAGGTCATAGGGTTAGGATTAGATAACCTCATCTAACCGACGTTTAAGGGTACCCTAAAATGGCGGATGTTGGCGTATGGTCAAAAGAGTCAGTTAGATCTTGTGTCTTGGTGTTAGAACTCGTCTTGGGATGAGACTGCGCTAGTATGGAGGAAACCAGGCACTGCTCATCACCTGCACAACGCCACCACAAAAGTGATGGTAGCAGCATCATGTGTGTTTTTCAGCGGCAGGGACTGAGGGCTTTTCAGGGTACTGTAGAAGAAAAGCTCAACAGAGACACCCTGGTACCACTTTACAATACATGTGCACTAATATGCATTAATTCATGCTTAACTAATGCACAGATAATAATGAGTTAATGTATAACTAATGAAGAACTAAACCATTAATGATTACTGCATCAGCAACTAATATATGTCTATATGATTAATAATAGATTAAGTAATACATGAATTGCTATTAATTCAATGTGTCATTGTGTATTAATTCCTTAATAACATTTTATTAACTAATAGTGTAAATTAATGTGTTAACTACCACAATTTGTCAAAGCTATGCACTTCAACTTCCAGTTGTCTGCTTTAATTAGTCATTAGCTAATGAATTGCATTTGCAAAGGTATCTTTATGTTATGACTTTACTTGTTGGGGCACATCATTATTAGTCATTTAGTAATTGTAGTCATTTGCACATGCATTTGCACTAATAATTAAGTAGTTAATCATGTATTAAGTGTACCAGTCATATTATCTGGAAGTTGAAATACAAGGCTTTGGCTCATTCTGGCAATTAACATATTAATTAACACTATTAGTTACAAAAATGAGAGGTCCAATCTAGAGGTCCAGCGGCGTTAGCTGAAGGGGCGGGACTTACCAGCTCTATAAATCCGATCTTCAATTTACGCGCTATATGCAGATTTAGTAAAGTGCACGTCACCGAAAGCAGATATGAGCCGAATTTTATTGATCATCGGCTAATTTCAAAATTAACAAAGACGGTGATAAGAGAGAGCGACAACAGAACTGGTAAGATCATTTCGTTTTTTTACTTTTAAATGAGATGGTAATGTTAATCGTCTGCGACTTACTTTCACTTTGATTTGCGATAGAATGCGGCGCTTTGGCTTGAGAGGCGTTCAGCTGCTCATTTGAGGTGATGCGCGTCGCAGTAGCATCGTCATATCTGACTAAAATAGCATGACATATAGCCTATAACACGCTCTCACGCGTTTATTTTTTTTTAGCATTTTTGGGAGTAGTAACATTTACATATGTGGTTTCAAGAACCAGATTCATTTACACTTTCGTCTGCAATGCGGCCCAGACCACCTCCTGAAGTGGTTTGAGCGATCGGATTCAAATCTGTCTCGATTGCGTTTCGGGGGGCATTTACACCTGGTCTTTTCACGATCGGATAGCTATCCGATCACAGAAAACGCATGAAGTGGCCAGGTGTAAATGGCCCCATAGATTATGATTACGACAATGAGTAGGTCCTGACACGTGTTGTCTAACTCCAGTTGAGTTTATATCTTTAAATGGCAATCCCAATGCAACTTTTATGTATATCTCTCTATCTCCAGTCAATACTAATTCTGATTAGAAAGTCTGCAAATTCTTTGATAAATTCTTTATGGTGATAGAGTTTGTTAGAGTTAGTCTCCAGTCATTGTGAAAACAGTGTAAATGTTGTGTGATCGTTTTGCTGATTCTATATATGATTTACATTCTTGCTCGTCTTGTTAATAGTGGTAGAGACACTTTTTTAATGAAACTTTCTAGGCTGTGCTTAGCTATTTAATATATTTCTAATGGATTCTTTTGTGTTATAAATGTTGAGATAGATTTCTTACATGTTTTTATCTGTTTTTTTTTTTTTTTTTGCTTTTTCACTATATTGGTCCTAACATGGATGTGTGTGATCATGTGACTATGCATAGCTGTATGGAGGTGTGTCTCCCCACTTTGTTTGTGTCTGATGAAGGGCTTGGGCCTGAAACGTTACACGTGGTGGGCAACTATTCAAATTTCTAAGGAGCATTTTCTGGTGTGCGGACTCATTGTTTACTTTTGCAAAATCGTTATGGTGCCCTGGTGGCCTGCAGTCAGCAGAATTCAAACGTGATTTTTCGTTTACACTATGTATTTTTACATTAAGCACCAACACTTCAAAAGAAAAAGTTTTATTTGCCTTTCCGATGAGGTTCATGTTTATAATCTTGTTGGGTTGACTCATTTAAAGTAATGTAGGCTAATTCTTTAGTTCTATCCAGGTTTCTGTCAAACACAGCACATCTAGATTATAATCTAACTTTGAGCGATTTTGAAGTAACGGATCAAATATTCAGCAACCTAAGCTTTAGCATTTGCTCTTCTGTATTATATCTGTTTTTTATTTGTTGAACATCAATTACATTTTTAACCCGAGGTTTTTTGGATTTCCAAATTCGGGGAACAGACACAGTCTCTATATAGTGGTATCTAGTTGAAAGAGGCTCTATGTGATGGGATTTATTTGACCTTGGTGACGTGAGGCTGCTAGCAGACAGTTGGTTTAGCCAGTTTGTCTGATTCCTGACTTGAGCCATAGATTGGCATGTCATGTCACTCCTGGAAAGATTTGCAACTGTCTTAAATGTCATCTACTTATCCAATAATCTTCCTTGTGTGGGTGATGGACTTCAAATTGTTTGGAAATTTCCCTTTAACCCTCTGGGGTTGGCTATCGTAGCAGAGCGACGAGCTCACTTTTTTCCTTATCAGTGCAAAAGAGACTCAAAATACTCTTGTTCATTTTGATCTTAAATATAAGTGTTATACATCATTAGATCCTGTTAAGTGTCTATTTTTTACTCACAATAAAAACAGTGTTCTCCTTTTTGTCAAAGAAAAATAAACATAACGCGAATTTTGCCTTCTCTCTGTCAGTGAAGTTCATTCTGAAACGTGTTTGAAAATGAATTGTAATTAAGTAAATACTTGTCACACAAGCATGAAATATTTTTTGTTATGAAGCTAAAATTATAGAATATATATTATATATTAGTAATTTATATAAAAAACAAATATTCTTAGTTTATGTAATTGTATGAAAAGAGAGAGATGTCAGTCTTTTTCCTTATAGCTAATTATAGTGTATTACATGTTAATGGGAACACACCCTCTAAAAGGATGCGCTATTCAAATGCAAATGTTGAGGCAAGCCATGAAACGCCCACATCAGCTGGATAAAACATCCAGTTTAATTAGAATCTTTTACTTTACCTCGTTGTGTTGTGAGGAAGAATACTATCGTAATAGTCCTGAAAATTACCTCAGAAATGCTGGTAGTTTCATTTCAAGAAGCGGATTCAGCTGATGTACTAAATTTATTATTAACTCTTTACCCGACAAACACGGAATTTTACGGGTTTCAAGAAAAAACA
>JAOTRC010000013.1:22460064-22471679 GCA_027497675.1 Cyprinella lutrensis | reverse complement strand
ATGAATAAATTCTAGAATTATTTTTATTTTTTTAGAGGTGATTGCTGATTATTGATCTTATCAAGATTTGACTTTTGATCAGTAATTTAATTTATCACAATTATTTAAAAAATGGTGGACTATGTGTTGTCAAATGCTTGTTTTTTCCACTTGTTTTCTACTTTTATTGGGCAATTACCCTTGCCTTTGACCTGGTGCTATACTGCCACTCAGAGCATGGGTTATTCCTGCTATGAATTTGACACAAACGTCATTCTGAAATATCATTACACCCCTTCCCCTCGACACGTTGTATGGCTGTCTATGTTGCCGACTGCATTCTGTATCTTTCCACTTATTAAAAAGGAAAGTATTTCCAGACAGATACAGTAGATGATAAGGTCACATCAAGTCTCTTTTAATCTGTTGTTGTCTTTTAAAAGGGCAATAATGTATTATGTGCAATGTCATTGTGGTGTATATCGTGTGCCATGTCATTGAGTTGAAGGACTCATCTAGCTGGAATATGTCACGACCCAAAATAAGAAAACCAGCTGGCCACAATAACCATGCAAAGCTTTTTTTAGAGCTTCATGCCATTCATGCTGTAAAAGTGCATATCCATAGTTCATCTATAGTGTGTTTGCTTGATCTGCTACACATTGACCTTTGGTTCTGCTCATCTTTTCTTGTCCACAGACGACGCTTTCATCAACCCTCAGCTTGCAAAGATCTTTGACCGTGTTCGACAGAGCGCCGACTTCATGCCCACCAAGCAAATGATGGTATAGCCTCAAATGTGAGAGTTGAAAACACAAACTGCTTTTACATTTTAAAGTCAGTGTTGGGGATAATGAGTTACGTAATAAGATTATGTTTTTCAAGTAATAAGTAACAGATTACTTTTAAATTTACAACAAAATATCTAAGTTACTTTTTCAAATACATGTACAGGAAAATAAGTATTTGAACACCCTGCTATTTTGCAAGTTCTCCCACTTAGAAATCATGTAGGGTCTGAAATAGTCATCGTAAGTGGATGTCCGCTGTGAGAGACATAATCCAGAAATCACAATGTATGATTTTTTAACTATTTATTTGTATGATACCACAGCAAATAAGTATTTGAACACCTGAGAAAATCAATGTTAATATTTGGTACAGTAGCCTTTGTTTGCAATTACAGAGGTCAAACCTTTCCTTTAGTTTTTTGCCAGGTATCTCAATAGCTCAATGAGATGATACAGAGAGACTAGACATAATAAAGTTCTCACTTTGTTCTTCTGGCACAATCATTTTATTAGCTTGTGTTTATCTTTGGGACAGAAAACGGTGGTCAGTGATCTGGGTCCAAACTGGCAGGATCATCTAGAGTACTTTGAGGAGCGTCCGTTCGCAGCGGCCTCCATCGGTCAGGTTCACCTGGCCAGAATGAAGGACGGCAGAGAAGTGGCCATGAAAATCCAGGTTCGAGAGCTACATTGTTTCATAGTGTTTTACATGTATGTGCTTTGTGCTGCTAGTCCTAGGCATTCATTAATTGAACATTATCATGTGCTGTCAGTATCCAGGAGTGGCCAAAAGTATAAACAGCGACGTGAACAACCTAATGACACTCCTCAGTATCAGCAATGCTTTACCTGAAGGTATGAATTATGTTGTCACAATGCTTTTGATTTCAGTTCTACTGTAACCGTGTCTGTCGTTCTGTTCTCGTGAAGGTTTGTTTCCTGAGCATCTCATAGAGGTCATGAGCAGGGAATTGGCTTTGGAGTGCGATTATGTACGGGAAGCCAAATGTGCCAAAAAATTCCAGTGAGTATTTGAATAACTCCAAAATGTGGACCATATCTTAGCATGGTTCATTTGATATTTAAATGAGACCCACATGAGATTTTATACTCGAAAGGTTAGGCTGTAATTTTAGTATCATTTAAATGCTATAATAATATTTTTTTAAGTTCTTTTTTCATTTTGGTTAAGTACGTCCTTGTAATTTTTTATTTCTATTTAGCTTTATTTTAATTTTATTATAGTTTTAATTAATTAATTATTTTTTCTATTTCAACTTAAATTTAATTTATGATAATTAGTTTCAACATTTCTTATATGTGCTTTAATTTTTTTATTAAATAAAATTAACGTATATATATATATATATATATATAGTTATTTATAAGAACAACACTGATTCTCAAATGGGAATTATGAGCTTTATTTCATTATAGAGCTAGATATCATAAATGAAATTGACTTTATAGATTATACATAATACCAATGTGTAAGATTAATATAAAAATATGCAAATGCATTATTTTAGATTTTGTGTATCTGGGACATTCTGTAATATATTGTTTATGTTCAGTACAGTATTTCTTCTGTGGCACATGTGTAACATTCTGTGTGTGTTAATATCATTACAGGGAGTTACTGAAGGGCCATCCTTACTTCTACGTGCCAAATGTTGTGGACGAACTGAGCAGCCAGCACGTCCTCACCACGGAGCTGGTGTCCGGTTTCCCTTTGGATAAAGCCGAAGACCTCCCACAGGAACTCAAGAACGAGGTGAAGCCCACCACATCCTTCCTGACTGATGTAGTCTTTAAAAATGTCTTTTTGTAGTCCTAACCATTCAAAATCTTCATATCTGCTCTTGTCAGATCTGTGAGCAGATTCTGACTCTGTGTTTGCGCGAACTCTTTGAGTTTCGATACATGCAGACGGATCCCAACTGGTCCAATTTCTTCTTTGACCCACAGACACACAAGGTATTTCTCTGTTTTCATTGTATATCTGGAATCGTTTAATCTGGATTGTTTTAATTGCAATTAATATTGTCTGTAATTTTATGCAGGTTGCTCTGTTAGACTTTGGAGCCACTAGAGGTTTTGATGCGAGCTTCACTGACGTCTATATTGAGGTAACACTATAAACTTAAACAACGATTGTTTCATATGTAAATTTGTGACAATTCTTGAATTATTTCTTGATCAGATTATCAAGGCTGCTGCGGACAGGAACAGAGAGGGAGTTTTAAGACGGTCGATTGATATGAAGTTTCTGACCGGATATGAGTCAAAGGTACTGTAACTCAGTCCTAAGAGCCCACAGACCTAAAAATAACTCCTACCCAAAAACCCTATGAGGGTTTTGATGCATCATATCCTGTTTGACCATGCCCACAAACATTTTGTTGCTTAAAACTTTAATGCTAAATCCTGAAGTATGCCTTTAACCTCAATTCAAATTTAAAAATGAAATTCTCAATTCAGTTCTGAATGGCACACAACCTTGAGTGCAATTTCACTTCTCTCTTTTCATCATTTCAGGCGATGAAGGACGCCCATGTGGATGCGGTGATGATCCTCGGGGAAGCATTCGCATCAGACGAGTCGTTTGACTTCGGTTCCCAGAGCACTACGGAGCGGATCCACAGTCTGATTCCAGTGATGCTGAAGGAGCGACTGACTCCTCCGCCGGAGGAAACCTACTCTCTGCACCGCAAGATGGGCGGCTCCTTCCTCATCTGCTCCCGCTTGAAGGCCAAGATCAGCTGCAAGAACATGTTCCATGAGGCCTACGCTAAATACTGGACAGATCGGCATAAGGAAACTGCCAAATGAACCAGTGGGCATATCAATGTGTGTGTACCAGACAAAAATGGATTTGAAAAGAATTAAATACATTTTGCTAGAATGATGAATACGCACTTTATTTGGCTTCAAGCTTAACTCTATCTTTACAGCAATACAGACTGATCTCATGAAGTAGCGCGTGTATGACACGCCAATTTGTATTTCCATTTTTGGCGTGCTATCAAGACGCATAATCGCTTTTCAGCGTGTTTATAAACACCGTTGACTTAACGTTATTACTGTATATATAAATATATGACTTACCTCAACCCCGTCCCTAAACCTACCCGTCACTGTGGTTAATGGCATTTATGACTGTTCCCTTACCATCGTAGGAAAAAAAAAAGATATGACTTACCTCAACCCCGTCCCTAAACTTAACCGTCACTGGGGTTAAGGGCATTTATGACTGGACATTTGACGGCGTGTACAGACACGCGGAATCACTCAGACGTTAATGGCGTAGACATACACGCATACACGCGGATAGCTCAAAATGCATAGAGATAACACGCCACTTGACTCGAAAGTGGCGTGTATGTTTACACAAAAGTCATGATGTCATGTTGGCATTTAAAATTTTCATATGTATACTAGACTAACTTATTACACTAAAGGGGGTGGAAACATTTATTTATGTTGAGTTCTTGAGTTCTGAATATTTGCTTGAGTTCTGAACTCAAGCTTCTTCCATACTTCATTTCATGATTCTTTATGTTTGTGTTTTTGAGATATCAATGTCTATAACTGAATGTAGTTGTGTCTTTAGTGTGTTGTGATGGAGGAAACATTGACTCGTGGGAGCTGCGCATTTCTACGCCAGTATTCTGGGCTCTTTATGTGTCCTGACAATAAGATTTATCGAGCAAACATTACCGTTGTGAAAAATACATATTTAAACAATTTTTTTCTCAGACAAACAAAGAGACAAGGTAAAGGGCGATGTTGGGGTTGGTGGAGGAGTAGTAGTCTCGCTCCAGCGCTCCTGAATGAGGGGAGAAGGTGAGGTCTCGCTCAGGCCTCGGGAGAAAAGCTGGCTGTCGGCGGAGACAAAACACTGGAAAGATGATTAAAAAGCTGTCAGGGTGTGTGTCGAAGACTCTTCCACTGAACAAATACACAACACACAATATGGCCGACGTTAGAGAGGTAAAGCCAGACTCTCGCGTTGCCACTTGTGTTAGGAACCAATGATCAAAATAAAGAAAGTAAAATTTGCAGATTCAGCCCTCGAGGGGAGAGACTAGTGAGAGATAGACTTGCTACGCTAGTCGGTGTTAGCGGTGTTCAGAAGACACAGAGGTTACAGGGGGGTGATGTCACAGTGGATAAGACACATGCCTTTGGTGCGAGAGACCCGGGTTCGAATCCACTGTGAGACACCAATGTGTCCCTGAGCAAGAAACTTAACCCCTAGTTGCTCCAGAGGCGTGCGACCTCTGACATATATAATTGTAAGTCGCTTTAAGCGTCAGCTAAATAAATAAATGTAAAAGCATAAGCTTACTGAGGATTTGATGATGATAGATAACTGAAAAAATAACAAAATCAACAATGCATGAAACATGATTTTCTCTGTATTGTATTCATAATTTTTGAAGCAAATGTTTTAATAAACAGCATCGTTATGTATTATATTTAAAGATTATAAGTTTGTAGTTTTATGTTAATAGCTCATGACATGTTTAAAAAATTAACCAGCATGCCAAAACAACTAGCACCATAGCGGGGTGGCCTCATGAAATAATGAAATAATGCTTCATGTAAAGGGTAGGAGAAGCCAGAGGCACTGACTTTGTCTGTCTTGTCTGGTCTGTTCTCAGTCACACTTTGTCTCAGCCCTGACGGTGGGGTTTTTGAATTCCAAGTCTCTCTATAAAAATGGATGACACACCGGTTGATGACCCTTCCCTGAAGGTACTGGTCTCCAACAACAGTGACATGCTCAAGCTGCTGAAGATGAGTAGCTGTCCTCTTGTATCTCCTGCAGGTCAGTGCGTCACCGCCTGAGTCATGGCAAAACTAATAGGTTAGGATTTAGACTGAATATGAACTTGGTTTCAACATTGAGCAAAGGTCTCCTAACAATTTTGGTTTCCTGATATCATGCCCACATGTTAGAAGCATTAAAGCATTTAGATATCTTTTGTCTACCATGTGAACAAGCAGTCTTGCATTTGGCAGCCATTAGACAGAACTGGGTAATTAAAATTTAGCATGGGAAACGGAACATCTGACTACACATCTGGATCATTAGTGCTGTAGTAAAAACATGATTTGTGGTTGGAGCTCTGAGATGGGATTTGAATACAAAGTGTTTACAGTTCCAAACAAGTGCACACACACACACACACACATAAACCACTTTTTGTAAAATTCATTGGCCCTCTGGGACTTGTTAAATACCTTGTGTTTTATGGCCTAACCTTTCTTATATTGCCTAACCAAAATACTTTAATAGTTGTAGGGGGGGGGGGGGAGACTTGTCTTTATAGTTTAGAAAAATGATAAATTCTTAACAAGCAGCTTAAGGTTTCATTCATTAGTTAACATGAACAATAATCAATATTTCTACTGCATTTACTAATCTTAGTTATCAATCTTTGTTAATCTCAACGTTTATACATTTTCATGGTCAAAGTTCTAGTTGATGCACGGTGAACTAATATGAATGTCAATGTATTACATGAGCTAACAATGAGAAATATGTTTTCACAGCATTCATTAACCTTTGTTAATATTAGTTAATGAAAATCATTAACTAATATTAACAAAAGGTTAAATGCTGTACAACATATTTCTCATTGTTAGCTCTAGTGTTAACAAATGTGACCTTATTGCAAAGTGACTTACAGAATAAACGGGTAAATGTATTAATTATTCATTTTGTACTTGTCAAAATGACAACTGAGTACAGAACATTCTGGCACCTATAAAACACTGCTGTTGTTTATTAGAATAGGCCTAATGTTCAAAGTAAAATACACATTTACACTGTCCTCGTGTGTTACTCTGACTATTGAAATTATACTGTGTAAATTTTCTCTTCTTATGGGACTTTGCATGTCTAGGATTTGGTGGAGACTCTGATATGAGACAAATGATATGAAACAATCACAAAACAAGCTTTAGCGTTACTATCTTTTTAAAAACATATGTTTCATAGTATGTAAAATACTCAATATTAGTGTACATTTCAAAGGAAGGTCAAGATTACAAACTATTTCATTTGTTGTTGTTTTATTCGTATTTCTTTTGAATTTATTTGTGGTCTCTTTATCAGATAGGGTTGATAATTAACAATTTTGTAATCAAATAATTAAAAAAACATCCACAATTGAAATGAAATGAATAAAAAAAATCCATTCACCTATTACAGAATCAAATAGCATAATTTAAATATCATTTTGTTCATTACAAACATTAATCATTATGTAATTATCATAACAGAAATAAAAACTTACTTCTAAACATTGCTTCTTTAATTACGTTAAAATAAACATAAATAATATTGCATCATACAAACATAGGCTTAGGTTTGTTTTTTTATCAAATCATATTTTAAATTACCCTTTTCACACACAGAAAGTGACATTCGTTTGTATATATATTAAAAGTTTAAAAATCACATCAAAAACGTTTTATTAAATATTTAGTTCAATTTCAATCAAATCACCCGTAGTTCCTGCAAGGAAATCCTTCAGTAAGTGACATGAAACGCTGTCACGTGGCTTTAATAAATGGATGATAGTATTCGCACTTCATCAAACTGCCACCAGAGAGCAGAAGCGGCCTGTCAGAAACATGTCTGTCATCATTACATAAACCCGCCCTGGGTTCTGCAAATAGAAGCAGCGACTGACGCTTTTTTCCCCCCCCGACTGTGGTGTATGTTACACACATGCTGGAAGGATGGGGAAAAGAGACACGCTCGCTCGGCTATGATCTGTCTGAGCGTGAGGTCATCACTGACCCCGTCATGAGTGAAGGACGTCAGCCAGACGTCAGCAGTGCAATTAAATATTCAAATGTGAGCGAAGGACTGTGTGATCTGCCTTAGTGTATTACACGCATACACCCACAGGCATCATCAACAAGCCTTACGTGACAATCCATTTATTATGTAGGCCTATAAAGAAGAAGAAAAAGAAGATCCAGCCTCCTTTATCGCACTTGTGCTTGTATTTCTGTCAGCATGCACAACAAGCTCTGATGAACCAAGATATTATGTAACATCTGCAAACCTCAATTATTACATGAGCAGCTCAAAGCGCAAAGGCATACAAATGTGGTCCACATGACAACAAGAAGTTGGTTTCGCTAAAGGGAAAAGACTCAGCTGCGTCCGCCGAACAGATTACTTTCACGCCGTTGAGAAATGTTATGCATGTATTGATCTCGTGTGGACTGAGCCGCACAGAACCAAGTGAAGATCATGCAAATGGTTTGGGAGAGCAAAGAGCACGTTCAAAATGGAAAAGCACAGCTTCATTCCTTGGAGTGAATGAGCACAGAGAAACCTGGCATATCAAATGCCACCGGAAGTTCCCTCAAAACATAAATATCCTTTCCGTTTTGGCTTTTGGCACTCGTGTGTTGTATTGAAGAATTCAAGCTTTGCGGCATTGTCTCTGTGCTTGAGGAAATGGAAGTGGAGTGTGCCGGACTGACTGTGGTGGAGTGTGTACTTTACGCACTGGGGCAGGGAGAGGAGCTGTGTTCCTGGGATCTGAGAGAAGGAGAAATGCACGTGTCTCGGAGACCACGCCACTCTCTGATCCGCTGCTCCCGATGGGAGGGGGGGAGCCGCTCGAGCTGCCGTGCGCGGAGGTGAGGGGAGGGTGCTAGAGTTCCCTTTAGGACATGAAAGGTGTACCTAGAAAAAAAATAGGGCCATGTTGAGAGAAATTATTTATTTATTTATTTATTTATTTATTTTAAATAGACAATAGCTTTTAGTTTAAAGCGCATCTCGGCCAGAGCTGTTGAACTTAGTAAAGCCGCAGTTTCAAAGTAATCTCCTCCATCTCGCTTTAAAATATACTGTGCAGAATTCAAATGGGTCCGAGTCGGAAAACGTTCTCTGGTCTGTGCCGATATGTGGTTATGCCTCTGGACCGGAGCAGACAGTGTGTGCGCTGCGGCGGTTCAATGACGCTAACGTGAAACCCGACTTCATTCGTTCATGTAAAGGGTGACCAAGTCCTGAAATTGGGAGCTTTGTCTTGTAGTCTAATAAAGTGAAAATAAACGTCACTATTTATGATTTTTTACCTATACTGTTTTTCAGGTCATTATATTTAGTAGACTGAATAGGTCCAGTAAAGTAAATTACATCATTTACATCACATTTATTCATTTAGCTGACGCTTTTATTCAAAGTGACTTACAATTGCTATATATGTCAGAGGTCGCACGCCTCTGGAGCAACTAGGGGTTAAGTTTCTTGCTCAAGGCCAATTTATACTTCTGCGTCGAGTGTATGCCGTAGTGTACGGCGTAGGCAACGCCGTCATTAGCATTTATACTTCTGCGTTCAGGTCTTGCTTGTTCTGCAGTACTACTCCGAAACACTAGTTGGCGGCGGAGGGTTTTAATGTTCCAATGTGTTTAGATTCCTCGCGGCTAGGTTACTACAAGCAATGGCGACTGAAAGAGAGCAGATGTTGGAGTTGGAGCTTATGGGCTCTATGCATGGCCGTATTTCCCGTGAAGGTTTAAGGATGCTTGATAACTTCCGCCGATCGTAGAGTCCAGCGCAATACCGAGAATTTATATTGAATTTTATACTCCATGGTTATACTAAAGAAACGTATAAAATTACATTAAATAAACATAACTATAGATAAAATTACATCTAAACTTATGAAAGTTTCATTTCAAAGATTATTTTTGACAGTAAATTTTGAAGACTGCCATAATCCCGTTTTCCTCCGCTTTAATCTCCCCAACCGGAAACTGACGAGCAATCTTGCGTCAAATGCGGAACTTATGCGTGCTCTATAGCCAATTGAGGTGGAAAAACAGTTCATTTTAGTGAAGTTACTAAAACTAAAAGGCATAAACGAGAGAAGACGTCGGAGGAGATGGTATGTGCGGAACTGCGTAGGAAGAAATGCGATGCTACCAAGCCGACGAATCACAGATCTTGCGGTCCGTGTCTTTGCGACGTGTAGTTACATTTTTGAGGAGATGCGTGTCAGGCTACAGCGAAGGGTACGCAGTATGGTACGTGTCTGTGCGTATGCTACGTCGTACCTACTGCGCGCACCCTACGCAGAAGTATAAATTAGCCTTCAGGGACACAATGGTGTCTCAAATAGCTTGTTTTCATATGACGTCACGCCACTGCGTTGCCATGGCGCGAAATGCAAACAGAGGGCAGGAAGTGATTTGCTGTTTTTAGAAAGCACTATAACAAACTCAAAATGCCTATGTTTTGCGTCGTTTATCGTTAATTAAATCGATCACATCACTAGGAGTTTTTATTGTGTACCAAAAGTGGTTGTTCATAAGGGGGTAATGCTAGAAATTGACCGGAAAAACGACTTGCAAACCTACGTCTGGAGCCGAATGGGAAAATGCGTGCGTGTGTGTGTGTGTGTGTGTAACGTTAGTGATCACTTCGTCAAAGGTGAGTTAATACAACTTAAGTGACTGTTTGTGTAACGTGTCACGTTTCCGAACTTTGTAAAGTCAAAGTATGTCTGTAAGACAAGGTAGTTGCTGATATCTACCACCTCGATGGCTGGAAAAATCTTTCAATTCAGTTGAAAAATCGCTCCTCTTCATAACGTAAAGATCACGTCCAACATATGTTTGATTTTTTGTTTATATCTTTCTCTTGTAATAGCGTGTAATGTAGTACAGTGCGTACTTTCCTCCATCTCGTCCATTGCGCTCTTCACTCCCTGCCCTCCATCTTAATTTCGCGCGTCGTCATAATCGCTTAACTGAAACCCAGCTATTGGATTCGAAACTCACACCAAAGGCATGTGTCTTATTCACCACGCCAGAACCATCCCACATCACTCTAAACTGGCCACATTGAGTGCCAGTTACAGAGCCGGTCGCAATTAACAAAGCTTATTGAGGATTTAAAACGGTATCATCCAGCTTTCCAACTAATGTAAATCAATATTTACATAGTAGTAAATTTGTCTCACACACAAAATCACATATTGTCTTGCAACTGAGCATTAACCAGCCTTATTCATGTATAACAACAACACTGATATGATGCTATTATACACATAATGGTAATGCTAAACTTTGGTTACCTTGGCAGCAAAGCAACAACAGTTGTTAAAATGCAGACGAGGTAAAACATGGGGTCGGCCATTTGTTTGTGCATGGTCCAGTAGGGGTTGGAGGGAGGGTTGCAGCTGTTACAGATGGCGCTGTAGGCCAGAGTCACGATGAAGTACACCAGCACACTGCCGATCATGATCACCCAGTGCACCACCGTCTGCAAGTCAAACAAAAATAGGTCATTTCATTAAAAATACTTTTTTATGCATATTTTCACATAGAGAATAATTGAGACATGCATGTTATAACCTTAAAAACCTTTAAATTGTTTAAAAAAATCATTAATTGATTAACACACAATTAACACAATCAAATAATTGTATTATTATTCTAGTCAAAAGAGCATACTTTTATTCTGGTTGAATACACTATCATTCGTATGGGGTCAAAAAATACAGTAAAAATACTAATACTGTGAAATATTATTTCAATTCAAAATATCTGTTTTCTATTTGAATATATGTTAAAATATAATTTATTCCTGTGAGAGTAAAGCTGAATTTTCAGGATCGTTACTCCAGTCTTCAGTGTCACATGATCCTTCAGAAATCATTCTAATATGATGATTAGAAACTCAAGAAACTTTTCTCATTATTATCAATGTTGATAGTTGTGCTGCTTCAGGATTTTTTTTTATGATTAGGAGTTCATTGAATTGGAAAAATTGAAGTAATGCAAGGAAGGTGATTG
>JAOTRC010000013.1:22409462-22420678 GCA_027497675.1 Cyprinella lutrensis | reverse complement strand
ACATGGAACAGGGGTAGGTTTAGGGGTAGGTTCAGGGTTAGTACTAGTTATTACCCAGTAATTGTAGTTACTAAAATTAGTACATAGTATTAACATGGGTAACTGGACTGTAAAAGGAAGCGTTACCCAATTTTCAGTGAAAGTTAGACTTGCAGTTTTTATGACTTGAAATCAAACAAACTGATATGATGCTATAATATGCAAAGTAAACCATTTCAATACATGTTGCCTAATATCAAATACAGTTAATGTGCCTAAAATAATTTTACATTATCAAAGGCTTTTCCAGTTCATGCATTTTGAATAAACCTGCTTAGAAGATCTCTGTGGTCTCTTTGTCTGATAGTCTGTTCATTAATTACTTTGTTTCCCTTTGTTTGCACCAGGTCCTCTTTTTGAAACGGAGTGCTCCTACATTGAAGCAACTGTTAAAGAGTTTCTGTCTTGGACTGCCAATGACGGTCAGTCACTTGATGGGCCATTTTCTGACTATCACTGCAAGGACTTCTGGGCTTATGCTGATTACAAGTACATTGCCCAGCTTTTTCAGGACAAACCTGCCATCTTTCAGGTAAACCTTGAAAATTCCCTTTCCAAATACATATTTTTCAGATATTTAATTAATACTACTAATACTATATTATTACAATTATTATTATACAACAATAGTATTATGTATTCTTATAATTAATTAAATGATACGGTTATGATGATACATTTTGGCATCACAAATTCTAGTTCAAAAAAATCTAGTTTTCCTAAAGTGAGCTCCATTTGAATAAAATAAATGGACGAGACACTACTCTTTTAATTTCCTCTCACAATCAATCATGCTCTCAGACCTCATCAAGCACCATATTAACCCATTTCCCTTTTCCCGCATGCCAGTTATGCTCGAGAGCGACCAATTTTTCATGAAGTGGCGCTCTACCGCACACAGGGCACGTCAATGACATCAGCTTTGATCAATAAACACAGTCAAATATTCATTAGTATCTATTGCCCTGTCTCCCGAGGATGATTACCTTTATTTCATGAGCTCTCTGAAAGTCTTTATTAGCTTAGAGTTGTTAATAACATCTCATGAAAATTTATCACAACACTTGTAATAATAGCAGATATGAGCAATTCATCAGGACTTGCTGTTTTATCCTTTCAGTAAAACATATCCTATGGCACATCATTGTCATTCTGTCGACATTTAATGATATTTGGTGCCAATTTATTTTGTTTTGTTTTCCCCAGCCAAGGGAACAATAACCTAATGTTCGTTTCTAGCTTTCAGTTTTTGTAAATCATAATAAATGCTTATGAGGTAGCAATATTCACCCTGCCAGCTAGGGCACAGGGAGCAGACATGGGCCTCCCTTAAATGATGAATAGGGTAATTTAAACATTGCTGAGGGCTTGATTACATACCATCTCATTTACAGTCCTCTGGACATAGTAATGGTTCCATTATCTCCCTTCAAGGGTAGCATCTCTGAGAGTTTCTTCTTGTTTGTTATATTGAAACGAATTTGACATCAAGTTGTTTTCTGCTCTTTGTAAACACAAACATTATAACTGCAGGATGTGATGTGGTCTGACTTTGGCTTTGCTGGCCGAGATGGTCGAGACAGCACACTTTGGATTGGCACACAGGGTGCTAACACTCCATGTCACCTTGACTCATACGGTTGCAATCTTGTGTTCCAGATCCAAGGGAGGTAAGGAGCAGGGTCAGACAATTTTGTTTTCAATTTCATTTTTTTTTTTTTCATTCTTATATTGCACAGTTTATTGCAACACAGGTTTCCCAAAGTGCTTTAAAATAAAGAACAACAATTAATACAAAGAACCACATAAAGCAGACACAGGCCATCTCAAAACCCCATTATTTAGCCTAAATGTGAAAGTAGTTAGAGCTTTGGCTGATCTAAAGAAGACAGGAAGATCATTCCAAAGTTTTGGACCCACTCTAGCAAGCTCTATCGCACTTAAGTTTATATTTGATCCTGCTGACACAGAAGATGCTGATTCCCGGATCTTAAGGATTTGGGAGGAGTGACAATACGTTGGACATGTACAAAGTTTTCTGATTGTGAAAAGCCAGTAACCAGAGAGTTTCTGGTCTCATTGACTTACATAGTATATATATTTTTTCCTACTATGGAAGTCAATGAGACCAGAAACTGTCTGGTTACTGATATTCTTCTAAACATCAGAAAATCGGGTGAATGGATTGGAAAACGGTAAAACTCAACTGTTTAACTCTGAGGGACTTGTAAAATGAGCCGATTTCCAAAAAAAGTGGAGTATCTCTTTAAATACTCTCCTCCTCCTATAAATTTTAGTCTGAAAGTGAAACTCCTACAAAAGTATATGCAATATGATAGAAAATAACCCTGTCCAAATTTTTCACTGCGTGTATTTAGTAATTCCTTACAGATGTTTGCACTGGCATAAGCTGTTAGTATATCTGGCCTTTTGTCTTGTGGATGACATTTTCAATAGAGAAATCACATGATTAGACTCGGAAAGGCCTGGCAACTTGTGTTGTTATGGTTAACTAAAACTATTAAAAAATAGTGCAAATTGAACTACAGTGCATGACACTTTACAATAAGGTCTCATTATTTAAAATGAGTAAATGCAGACAGTTTCTGTTCTCATTGACTTCCATAGTAGGAAAAAATATATACTATGGAAGTCAACGAGATCAGAAACTGTCTGTTTACTGATATTCTTCTAAATATCAGAAAATCGGCTGAATACATTCGAAAACGGTAAAACCCAACTGTGTAACTCTGGGGGTGTGGTAAAATAAGCCTATTTCCAAAATAAAGTGGAGTATCCCTTTAAACATGAGGGATGCTGGGAAGTGTAGTGAAGAGACTGACTGTGACAAAAAGTGACAATAGAAAACAATTGCTAAAATTAAAATTGAAAATATAAAAATAAAATCTATTTCAAATGTTAAAATACTATAAATAATACTAATAACACTGTTAAATAAAAACTGTGGCAACCACCTACAACACCCTCACATTGTTGTGTGTTACAATGGGCAAACACCATTCACATCTGCAGAAAATGTAGACATACAGTTTTATTATTTATGCATAAAAAGCATTTTCTACTGCAAGGCCGAACAAAAGGAGAAGATGTGGCGTCTGGCACAGTGTATCCGGTGGTGAGAACCGCACGTTCTCTTCTGCACAAGCTGGTTGAGCCGAGCGCTTGCTGCACGTCCCATCCTCAACACAAGGTAAGATCCCATCCTCGACACAACTGTGACTTGTGACTGTACAATAAAATGCCTTGTTGCTTTGGGTGATTTTAATGTAGTAAAACTGCTTCTGGCAGATTGATGGTCATAAAGAAATAAATGGGAACATAAAGGAAGATGCTGGAACACAGGAAGAGACAGAAACATTTCTCCCAACAAACCCAGTGTCTCGTGTGGAGCAAGAGACCTCTGTATGAAAAATGTCATAACAGCTCAGGGTTAACCTGCTGTCTAGTGATAAGAACTGTAAATATTTTGTATATTGATGGTGTCGGTCATGCTAATTACAGAGATGTGTAAAAGTTCAGTTTGACTGTAATTATGTTGGAGAGAGAATTGTGCCTGGGTGTACATTTTTATAATGGACTGTATATCACGTTTGTATTCTTTTGTATGTGTTGCTGCTGTATACAAAACCAATGAAAGCTATTTTTATAGCATGCACTAAAATGTTAATATGTGTAAAGATGTAAAGTACAAATGCAATGTTCTGCAAATCAACTTTTCTAATAAAACTTGTGTGCATTATGTGCTGTTGTGGGTGAATTTCTTTGGTCTGGATCGTATTTCACCCTAAAATAAAAATGGGATCATTAGCATTTTTTTCCCATTGTGACATTAAAATACAAATAAACAACACAATCAAAATTATAGTTTTCTTTTCTTATTACATGAAGGGAAATTTGATTTTGTTTCATGTTATGGTAATTGTGGATGAAAATGTGCTTAAGTATCAAAATAAACTAAGCCTAATTGATGTATTGTGTATCTTTTTATTTCTTGAACAACCATGTAGGAAGACGCATCATGGCCATATTCCAGGATGACGATGTTATGATTCATCAGACTCAAACTCTGAAAGAAAGGTTGGGAAGGAGTATGAAGAATCATTTTCACAGATGAATTGGTGGAAATAACATGACAGCATTTATTTCCATCAGGGGGTGCATCAATCTTTGGACAAGATCTTGTATTGAGAATGCAAGAGTCCAGCACTCTGTAAAGTCTCCTCCAGCACATCCCAAAGACTTTCAATGATTTAAAGGTCTGGACTCAGAGGTGCCAGTTCATGTGTGAAAATGATTCTTCATGCTCCTCCCAACCATTCTTTCACAGTTTGAGCCCGAGGAATCTTGACATTATTATCCTGGAATATGGCAATGATGTGTTTGGATGTAATGGAAGCTACACACTCCATCAATTAGGGTTAGAAGATGGATTCTTTAAATTCAAGCGACTTTATTTTGGTTGGACAAAGTAAATGCATTATATATAATTTTCAGTGTTGTGTACTCGAAACCATATTTTAATGGTCGCTGTCTTGTCATGGACTAGTGTGCATTTTGATTCGGAATTGACTTGTACTAGAACAATTGGGATTAGGACTCTGACTTATTCCCGAGTCCACTCGAGTCCCTTTCAAAATATGTCATGATTATTACTGTATGTTAATATTTCTTTAACTTGTTGTTTGATTGAGCCGCATGACTTGAGACTAGAACGTTTGTGGCGCACAAATGCAGCAGGACCCAGGTCAAATGTGATGTGGAGCCTCTAGCGCAAGTATGTATTGAAAATGTCTGCCTTATCATCCATAATTCAGTTTGCATATAAGAGCCACTCAGAATTTGTGTGCAGTAATGTTATGTGAGAGAGCACTTAATGATTGTAATAATTGTATTGAAATTACCTTTACACCACTATGTGGCCTTTTTACCATTACATATACATGATGTACATGATTCTATGGTGCCAATTTTATTGTTACCACTAAACATTTTACATATTCTTGAAGATATCTTAAGTCTGGTTTCAAACCCAAACTTAGGTTATCCAACCTTTCTGGTCTCGACTCTCTTTGATCTCGGTCTTGACTCGGACACGACTCTCTTTGGTCTCCGTCTGGACTCGGACTCGACTCTTTGGTCTCGGACTCGACTCTCTTTGGTCTCTGTCTCGCTACGAACTCGACTCTTTGGTCTCGGTCTCGACTCTCTTTGGTCTCGACTCGGATTTGACTCTCTTTGGCCTCTGTCTCGCCTCGGACTCGACTCTTTGGTCTCGGTCTCGACTCGGACTCAACTCTCTTTGGTCTTGACTCGGACTCGAATCTCTTTGATCTCTGTCTCGACTCGGACTTGACTCGACTCTTTGGTCTCAATCTCAACTCGGACTCGACTCTTTTTGCCCTCGGTCTCGACTCAGACTCGACTCTCTATGGTCTTGGACTCGACTCTCTTTGGTCTCGACTCGGACTCGACTCTCTTTAGTCTCAGCCTCGACTCGACTCACTGTGATCTCAGACTCGACTCAGACTCGACTCTCTTTGGTGTCTGTCTTGACTTGGACTCAACTCTCTTTGGTCTCGACTCGGACTCGACTCTCTTTAGTCTCAGCCTCGACTCAGACTCGACTCACTTTGGTCTCAGCCTCGACTCAGACTCGACTCTCTTTGGTCTCGGTCTCGACTCTGACTCTACTCTCTTTAGTCTCAGCCTCGACTCGGACTCGACTCACATTGGTCTTGGTCTCAACTCAGACTCAACCCTCTTTGGTCTCGGACTCGACTCGGACTCTACTCTCTTTGGTCTCGGTCTCGGCTAGGACTGAACCCTCTTTGGTCTTGGGCTCGACTCTCTATGGTCTCAACTCGAACTCTCCTCTCTCTGGTCTCGGTCTTGGCTAGGACTGAACCCTCTTTGGTCTCAGCCTCGACTCAGACTCGACTCTCTTTGGTCTCGGTCTCGACTCGGACTCTACTCTCTTTAGTCTCAGCCTCGACTCGGACTCGACTCACATTGGTCTCGGTCTCGACTCAGACTCAACCCTCTTTGGTCTCGGACTCGACTCTTTATGGTCTCAGACTCGACTCTCTTCGGTCTCGGCTCGGACTCTACTCTCTTTGGTCTCGGTCTCGACTCACTTTGGTCTCGGTCTCGACTCGGACTCGACTCACTTTGGTCTCGGCCTCAGCTAGGACTGAACCCTCTTTGGTCTCGGACTCGACTCACTTTGGTCTCTGTCTCGACTCGGACTCGACTCTCTTTGGTCTCGACTCGGACTTGACTCTCTTTGGTCTCGGTCTCGACTCGAACTCGACTCTCTTTGGTCTCTGTCTCGACTCAGACTCGACCCTTTTTGGTCTCGACTGGAGTGAGCTGGTCTCGGCTACAACACTGATAATTTTATTTTAAAATGAATGCAAGTGTCTTTCCAATTTCAAGCTTTTGCATAGTCATTGTTTTGTTTCTTCTTACATGTGACCAGCAAATGTCTCCAGTGTGTAATATCCAGAAAGGCTCCACATGTGCCTAACACTGCACTGTAACAATGACAAGATACATATAGAACCATTTGGGGTTTCTTCAATTGCAACACTGGTGAAACCTCTAGACCCATTTTGAAGAAATACAGAAGAGGATAAGTTCCCACAACATCTCTGAAGACAGAACTCTGAATCAAAGTGAAAATGGAATGAAAATACGGTGGTTTATTACAGCAGATAGTAGGTTTCATGGTCAGATTCTCAGATGCAACTTTTAAACAGACAAATGTCATGCTGACATTTTAGAATCCCATTTCTTGGCTAAATGTCAGTTCTATTACTGAAGTACGGAGAGCTGACGGTGGCGGGCCAAAGACTCTGTGAATCACATTATAGCCATCAGTAGGGAACTTCCTGTTAAATGAAACTTTCAGCAGCACTTTCTTGTCCAACAACAGTCTTAGAATTGAAGGTTCACAAGGAATTTTTCGCAGCGATGCCATAGAAGAACCATTTTTGGTTTCTTAAAGAACGTTCTATGGAACTGTTCTAAAATAACCTTTTTTTCTTGGTGTGAAATTTTTTCCTCTACCAAGAACCTTTTGTGCAATGGCAAAGTTCTTCATGTTTACCATATAGAGAGCCGATAAAGAATCTTTATTTGAATTTTGCCTATACTGTATAGGGAACAGAATATGATACTGACTTAAAGACAGCAACCACAGGTCAGAGCCCTTTCAGTTCCACCTTTTATCATTTTTATTAATATGCCATGTAAAATGTGTACTTATTTGCAGTGTATACTCACATGGCACCATAAACTAGTCAAAGCAGAAGATACAGTGACAGCTTCAGAGCCTTCACAGAATATAGTGTTCCCTTCATCCAGGTAAGATTGTTTCTTGTGTTTCTCAGATAGATTTGCATTGTAAAATAGATGCACGTTGTAATGATACTGTTTTGCACGAACAAGCTTACTGGAAAGCCATTTTTGAAGTACGAGAAAAAAAAACATCCTCACAGCATTTTCTTGGCTATTTAAGGGATTTAGACAAAGCACTTTCTCTTAATCCTTTAAACAACATAAGGGAAATAGCATCTGCATTTACATGATGTTTTCAGATTGCTGACTGTAAACACAGTGTTTATTCTGGATCATCCCAGAGCTCTTCCTTGCCAATTCCTGTTTCCTCACTGGGGCTTGTGTCTTTCTACAGCTGCTTTATTACATACCTGTATGGATTATGAAAAACATTAAACAAATAAATTGAACTGACATCTGCCTCAAAGTAACCAGACCATAGGAAAACTTATTATCTCTAAATTCTCCTTAGTTGTTTAAGTCAGCTTAAAATCTAAATTGATCCTATTTATTTTCTTAATACATGTGCATTTAAAAAATAAATAAATACATTATGTAATTAATCACTACTAAACATTTCTGCCTTGTCAGTTTTTAAACCAATTTAAACCAGGGTTTCACAAATCGCAGGGGGTTTGTAAAAGTAAAAAAAAGCTAATAATTAATTAAATCATAAAAAAGCTAATCATTCAATTTAAATCAATTCAAAAATAAAAACAACCTAAATAATAATAAATTAAATGTTTGTTTAGCTGCATGTCATGTGACCATATACTGACATCAGAGAACATGAACATGTGAATGTGTCTTTAAATTATTAAATAGTAACTTAAGCAACAGTTCATATTTCAGGACTGTAAATCATTCGGCCGAAAAGGTTGCTTGAGTTTGACACAAACTAATAAACACATTGAATATGCACAAAAGCAACAGTAAGAAGCATCTGCCTATAGTTTATTGTTGTAAACCGTTGTCACAAAAAAATAAGCATGACATGCCACGAGAAGCAGACGTCAGTAAAGGAGGCTTCATTTCATAAAAATGATGAGGGAATGCAAAGTAAGATGCAAATACAGTTGTGCTATTTTGAGAAGTTTTTTTGTGAGCAGCATTGTATCTTGTACTTTTGTTTATATACTGTAAATGAATGAGCCTGCTGTTGACCGGGTCTGTTTCCTGGAGGATTGATTCCCCAAACAACTGAATTTTACTGATATTCAAACTAGCTATCTCTTGGGCTGTTATTTTGCAGCATTCTGTGGTGATCATGAATCGTGAATTTTTTTTCCCCCTTCTTAATTTAGACCTTCGACACAATGTTTCAATCAATCAACAAACTTGAATTTAAATTCTGAAACGAGCTTTGTAGTAGTGCCTGCATAATGTATGAAAAATTGATTTAGTTGTTTTTTTTTTTTTGTCATGATTTTGATGACTTCACTCCCAAGTGTTGGAAAATGGTGTAAAGAAAGTAAATGATTAGATGCGTCAAAACATTTCTTTCCTCAGCTCTTAGCCAAAGAACCGAACCACACCAGGTTAAAACGAAACCAGCAGGAATGTTTTTCATATTAACTAGATAGACTAGATACAGTTTATTACATGAACATGAGGTGTAAATATTTCATGTTAGCAAAATAAATGCAAATAAAAGGTGCTGTACTGGAGATATGAGATAAGCAGAATCATGCGCGGGTTTCGCAGAGCAGAATTGTGGCTTTTTCTAAATAAAAAATTTACATTCTAACAAATCAGATGACGTGAAGGACCAGGAAGTCCATGGTTTTACTCTCTATGAGAACGAAAAGTGCAAATAAAGAAAGCAATATGTCAGTATAGTAATGAAATGTGAGCGGTGTTTGCACATGTTGACACAAAACTGTTATCGTACATCAGCAGGTTTACTTCTATCAAAAATAAATATTACAGTAGTGTCCTATTGCATATATCCTATACAGTATGTTGTAAACTTCATTGCATTACAAAAAAAAAAAACACTCTTAGGGCAGGTGTGGTGAAGAGATGACGTCCCACCTTAGGACCCAAGCAATCCGATTGGTTCTGAGCTATAGATCGTGAAATACATTTTTGTTCTTTGTGTTTTTTTAGTTAGCTTACATATATAATTCAATTACACAATAGCTATCTGTTTTTTTATAAAGCTGTGTGCACTTTGAAAAGTGCTATGCAAATAAACATTTTACTTGATGGTAGAAAACTACAAAACTAATGTTATTTAAACTTATTTATCTATTAGCAGTGTTAGTGCAGTTCATTTGAATAACTTTCACACCTTTAGCTAAGTTCTTTTGGCCTGAACCAAACAAGGAAATAATACTTTTTAACACTGAACTTAAAGATACAAAAAAGAGGCTTTTGTGACACAGAAATGGTTGAAAACAATGGTTTGACCTGGGCTAAATGAGCTCGCTTATATGAGTACATATGATGTTCGACAAGTTCCGTCGCAAAATATACACCATAAAAGCAGGTGTTTAGTATTGCTTTGTATCTTTAAATTCAGTGTTATAAAAGGCAGTCTGAATGCTAATTGAACCAAGACTAAATGTATCATTTACTTTTTTGGTCTGGACCAAAAGAACAAAGAGAACCGAACTACAAGTGTGCTCACACTCGTGCACTAGAAATGGCCACTAATTTTGTTTTCGATACAATACTTTCAAAGGCCAATATCATTGTTATCGAGACCGATAACTCTAAACTGAATTTTATTATTACTAAAAGTAAAATGAGTAATGATACCCACTGAACAGTATAACTGAAAAGCATTTTAACATTTAATATGTTTTAATTGCAAATGATAGATTATATTTTTGTGTACACAATATGCTTTATATGTAATTTTTCACCACTAGAGGTTGTTTATTCAAAACGAAGGCGTAGCTTGATGACGCTTGATTTAGCGGAATCATGGAATTGTCGTCTTCATCTTTACAGGTGGAGAATATGATGGGACCCGGGCAGAAATCATATTCATAGATGACCAGTAATGTATTAAAGATTTAATAACGTTACAAAAGCTGTTAGGGAGAAATAAGGCCGTGATCATGACACAGTTCGAGAGCAGAGGAGCTTTTATTATCCTGCAGTTGCTTACGCTTCTTGGTCATGCGTGTGTGAGGAAATGCAGCGCTGTTTTATAATATTAGATACATTTGAGTTTGTTGATAGTTGTTAATGCTACTCTGTGTGTTCTCTACTATGAGACACTTCGTCCACACTGCAGATTGAAATTAGGCATTGTAAATATGGTACTCACATCAACTACAAAAAATCTAAAACTAGATTTAAATTAAAACGCTAACTGTGTTGAGTTGATGATAAGTTTTCTGTCAATGAATGTATCCAACCAGTTGCTCACCTTTCTAATAATAATAATTATATATATATATCATAGTTTCTACAAAATAAAACTGGAAATCGAAGGTATGATCCGGTTTGACACGTTCCGTTTATAATTAAAACTGTATTTCTCTGGATTTAAACATTCTAGATACATTTGGGATAATGTAAGTTCACATTTCAACAAAATATATAACATTGGTCTAGTGGTTATGGTCTAGTGGTTAATTGGCGTGTTATCGCTACACATTTTGAGCTATCCGCGATGTCATATAACTGACGTTTTGGGACGCCTTTTGACCATACGTCAATACTCGCCTTTTTAGGGCCCCCTTAAACGTCGGTAGATGAGGTTATGGGATCCTAACTCTACCTCATACCTAAACCTAACCCTAAACCTACCCCGTCACCTAACTGACGTTAAAGGTAAAGCGTCAGTTGTATGACGGCCCGGG
>JAOTRC010000013.1:22380970-22391579 GCA_027497675.1 Cyprinella lutrensis | reverse complement strand
AATAGAAATATATAACATAGATACAGTTATTTTTGCTATTTTTAAAGCCGAAAAAGTACAGATTGTGGCTTTAAATAAGACATTGTTTTCATGCGATATTGGTTCCTTTTCTCAGCACAGATCATTGACCAATCAGCAACATTTGTGATATAACTGGGTATTTAATCATTTCATAGGGATTTTGTGCGCAGATTTCTATCAGGTACCACTCAAATAAATTGATATATTTAAACGATAATACATTGTTATGTAATGTTTTAGACAAAGGAAAAAAGCGCTCATTTTAGACAAAGGCAATTGCATCTCCTCAAAAAGAACCTTGTTTGTCTCATGCATTCATTTTCAGGTGTCATGGTACAATCTAGCATACTTAAGTGCACATTAAAAAAAACTGCAAACTATAGCAAAACCATCTCTATGAACAGTTTTTATTATACTCCAACCATCATTAAATTCAACCACCATTAAATTCACAAACACTTGTGTAACAACTATATATAAATATAAATCACGGACAAACTAGGGCATCAACAAAAGCATCAGCATCAACAAAAACACAATGCAATCAGACAAGCTTCATGCTGTGTTTTAAAATTACAAGATGGCAAGTAACATCTCTAATCTTTCACAGACTTGTGAACACAGAATCTGGACACAGATGTCCATTTGAAACAATTTTTTTGTTAGTTGCACATTTACCCCATGAAAAAAAAAAAGGCTTAGACCTTTCCACAATAAATAGTTAAAAAAAATGTTACTCATTTGAAGAAGCACTCAGAGTCACATGAGTCTTCAGTGCAAACCTATAACGTAACAAAAGGGGGGGAAAGAGTTACTTTTCAGTAAGGATTACTGAATATAAATACAAAAACAAAACAAAAAAAAAACAAAAAAGGAATACCATAGGTAACTTTTTTTTTTCTAAACCAGCAACCCAATCTGAACTTCTGCTTGGCGTCTTCGGGACTTCTGTTGAAAAATAAGCGAAGTGAAAAAATAAATCAACCATTGACGACTAATAATAGATAAAAAAAAGTAAGATAAAAAATAGGCCATCATACACTAAACGACAGATTGTCACACCACAGAACTACACATTGTACCAAACAGAAACATGCACATCATATAGAAGAAATGACAAATTAGAAAAAATGTGTTCAAAAATTAGCTCAAAATATCAAACATGTATGATATCCTCAAACTGAGAAGAATCTGCCAAACTAATTATAGCCTTTTTATTTTTTAAAGTAATAATATATAAATAATCGGAGGCTCTGGCAATCACTACACAATTTTATGCAAAATCTGCCCAAAAACTAACTGTCAGCAACTAGCAATGATTCCTTCAGACTCTGAAGTGTGGTGAAAATATGGTTAAAAAGTAGTGTAATGTATTCCAGCCTTAAATTAAAGTAGAGTTATTGTGGATAGGGGCTAAAATACATGCCTAAAAACAAATTGCCCTTAAAGGGATAGTTCACCCAAAAATTAAAATTACCCCATGATTTACTCGCCCAGAAATCATCTAAATTAGAGCATTTTACAATATTCTTTCAGACAAATACAATCTGAGCTATATTAAAAAAAAAACGTCCTGGGCTGGCCCTTCCAAACTTTATATAAAGTGAATGGAAAGTTTCTGTCCATAAAAGTACATCCATTCAAGATAAATGTGCTCCACCGGCTCTGGAGGGTTAATAACAGACTTTAAGCAAAGCGATGTATTAGTGTGAGAAAAAGATACATAGTTAAAATTTATCAACTAAAATAACCAGCTTTCGGCAAACCGCCATTGTTTTACGGTGAAAGGGTCCCTCTTGACCTGATGCACAACATCTCGACAAACAGTGTTGGGCATGTTACTTAAAATGATGGTTACTTTTAATATTTAGTTACGATTTGTGAGTAGTAACGGAGTTAAATCATTATAAAAGTACTAATTACCAGGGAAAGTAAATATTGCATTACTTAATAATAATAAATGTTCAAATAGGCCTATGTCAAATAACTTGAATGCCTCCAATATTAAAATGTTAAATTAACTAAATGGACACTAAATAGATAAAAATATATATATAAAATAATGTACACTAATCAACACTATTGTAATGTTGACAATGCGAGAGACAACTATTTAATTAAATATATTATTTTAAACGTTATCATTACTATAGTAGAACAATAATACATGGTTTAGAACAAAATTTAATATTGCACAGACCACAACTGGCCAACAAATAAGTCTAAAAATATATTATGCTTAAAGGGATATGCCACCTAAAAATTTTAATTCTGTCATCATTTACTCATCCTCAAGATGTTGCAAATGTGTAGGAGTTTCTTTCTTCTGATGAACACAAAGGAAGATTTTGTTGTATCAAACAAGAGTTTTTCGGCCCCATTGACTTCCCTAGTAGGAAAAAAAATACTATGGAAGTAAATGGTACCAAAGTTCCAATCATTCTTCACAATATCTTCCTTTGTGTAGCAGCAGAAGAAACAAACTCATACAGAGTTGCAACAACTTGAGGGTGAGTAAATGACAATTTTCTGGGTTGAGTGTCCCTTTAAGAATTTACCAAAAATGAATAAAAAATATAGATACATACACTCTTTGTATGAATACATTATAAAGTATTTTCTTCCTTACAAAAGTAAACCGTTTAACAAGGCGTTCTCCCAGAACCTTCCCTGCAGTTTTTTTTTTTCTATAACCATGTAAATTAATTAAAATGTTGCAGTTGATGCCACTTTAAGACTGGAAAAACTGGAAGAACTGGTTGAGGCTGAAAATTATCATTTGAACTCCACCTTGTGCACCACTGAGACATAGGTCTCACCTCCCTCATCCTAATCTACATTTCTCGCCCTCATTCTCCAATCAAAGATCACCAAAAACTCACCCAAGAATTTAAATTGTTTAATGTGAATGATTATCAGAGTATTGCACGTTTAGTATCATTCGAAATTTCTCATTTGGAATTGAAACATTTGTGTCACACTAAGTAAAACAACAAATATGGTTTTGAATATGGTAATATCACAAATAACACAAAAGAGGGTGGATGGTTAAATCATCCTGCTCTCAGAAGGTGTTAACTCAATATGGTTCCATGTAAAACGCCTGCGCCCAGTAAGTCTGGGACGGTGTAAAGGTGAATTTCCACAGTGAACACATTTACATATGAAATGTCTGTCTAACCGTCAGCTTGGTGTGTTCAAACGCATTGCTTCAGAAGGCCTTTATCAACACCCCTCCCAGGATGGTTTGAGGGCGAGTAAATCATGGGGTAATTTTTGTTTTTGGTTGAACTATCCCTTAAAAAATTATTATATTCCATTTGAAAAATAATTGAAAGATTTTCACAAATTTACAAACCTTTTTCAGTATCTTCCATATCTTTGCCATTTTCCACAGTATGCAGCAGCATTGCCTCAGCTGATCCAACAGGAACTCCATCAGGTTCAAGACAAACTTTTTGAACTTCTAAAGCTGAATTTATCCTTGTACAATCATTTTCAATGATATCCCCAAGCTGATCATCCACCTTGTTTTCAGGTACATCATGCAATTCAGCATTTACTACTAATAGTTCGATTCCATTACCTTCATGTCGTTCAGCACAATGAGGTTCACTTGTGTGATTTTCCTCTGTTAAGACTGCAAGGTTCACACTTGTTTTATCCTTTGAAACAGGTTGATCTACAGATGTTGATGCAGTGTGATTTTCCTTTGTGTTAAAAATGTTCACACTTGTTTTATCCACTGAAAAGGGTTGATCTACAGATGTTAATGCAGTGGATTTTTCATGGGATTCAGTCACCTCTGCAGACCTGCTCAAAAACTTTGCCATGTGCTCATTTACAAGACATTGCGGAGTCTCAACTTTAACATAATATGGAGGGCTGTTAGGGTCCAGCGTATTAGCAATGCACTGCACAGTTACCTTCAGAGGTTTATCCACAACAAGCTCATAGAATGTATCAGTAGCTACACTGTCGCACGCTCCAGATGATAAATCAAATCC
Source organism: Cyprinella lutrensis (assembly GCA_027497675.1). Lineage (NCBI taxonomy): Eukaryota > Metazoa > Chordata > Actinopteri > Cypriniformes > Leuciscidae > Cyprinella > Cyprinella lutrensis. The sequence goes on along the minus strand of JAOTRC010000013.1, from coordinate 22,387,551 downwards.
TTCTAACTGACACAGAAAAGCTTGAGCTGGACTTTGCAGCAAGTCATAAGGTAGTGCTTTAACAGAGCCTTCACTGATTTCAGACTCATTTCCGAAATCAACAAATAGGACAGAAACAGTGTTTTTGCACTTATTAACAACTTTTGCACGATACCACATTTGATCGTCGCAATAACGGGCCAAGCACGGGTTTTCAGTTTCCAAACTATCTAGCAGAATTGGCTGCATCTCACTAGAGTTTCCATATTCTTGGGCAACGTGGGTAATTTGGTCAAGTATTTCAGAGTTTGAAAACTGGCACCAGAAATAATTTGGTCCAACAATGCATGATGCAAACGCTTCTACGGTCTGTCCCAAAGACACGTCTGGTTTCTTGAAGAGCAGCTGGAATGTCTCCTCCTCAGTTTTTGAAACTGCCAGTAATGCATTCAAATCAAAATGATCCCATTTCTCACTAAACGAATCCAATGAACTGGGAGTCATTTTCACTTCCCAATTAGTGTCATCATCTTTGATAAACTTGCAAGACAGAGTTTTCTCCCCAGCATCACCGAAAATGTTTTTGAAGAGCAATATCTGTTCCTTCATTTCCTCTGTTCCCCGAGTCTTGAATCGATCATCTACACTAAAGCTGCAGTGAATGCTGAACCTTGGGTACAACAGTAGCAGCTCATCAAGTTGACGAATTTCAAGGGGAGATATAATTGCCTCATTTCCAAAATCTATGAACTCTACTCGAATCTTGCCATTTTCAGTTGTGTCCTTCACAATGGCACGATACCAGGAACCATCTTCAGAAAATATGGCTTTCACCAAACTTCCCTGCTGAACACTGAATGCATTCCTTTCATCTTTCTCAGATGGCTGATGGGAATTCAATAGTTCGCTGAGGGAGAACAATGTATTCTCATCTATTGCCAGTTGCACAAAAAAACTTGTCAGGCTGTTGATGTGTGATATATACACCTCAGACACTGTACCTGGTTCGATCAAACGAGGAGGAAGATCTCCAACTTGAGGTAAAAACTGCACTGATAGTTCAGGAACCACAGTGTGTCCATATTCTTCAGTAGACGTTGGGTTTGTAATGCTTTGGTCTTGGGTCATGGCTGCAGCACATTCTAACTGCCAACCATCATGGCGCTGTAATCGAACTTCTTGATTGGGTTTACTTTGAGAAATCTGTGACTCAGAGTTGATCAGTTCAGGGTTAACATGTACTGGTCTTGTACTAGAATTAAGCTTGGGAGTTTTATTTTTCAGAACCGTTTCAGAGCTTGTTGCTCCACAATTGTCCTTGCCTGCAGAGGGTTTTGTTTTAGCAGCAACTCTTGATTTGCTACAGATTTGAGGTTTGGGGTCACACCAGTAATCTTTCATAAGATCATTAACAATGAGCCCCTTGCATTCAACAAGAACGCTATACAGAGGACACTTTGAAAGGCAAGAGGACCTTACAGTGTTCCGAATAGTCACTTTTAAAGGTTCATCCACCAGAAGCTCAAAAAATTTATCAGTTGCAGCGTCACTCCAAGTGCCATCTACGGACCCCAAAGCTTCTAACTGACAAAGAAATGCTTGTGGTGGGCTTTCCAGAAGGTTGGTGGGCAGGAACTTAACACAGTTCAGATCAATTTCAGACTCATTTCCATAATCTATAAAAAGAACAGAGACCGTTTTATCGTGTGTTTTTATAATCTGTGCACGGTACCACTGCTGGTCAGAAAATAACGCTATGCACAGTCCTCCTTGGCGCAACTGATTTGGCTGAATTGGTTTAGTTCGACTACAGTTTCCAATTTCTTGCGCAAGCAGAGAGACTTTGTCAAGTTCCTCTGAGTTTTTGAACTGGCACCAGAAGTAATTTGGTCCATCAATAGATGAAGCATATGCTTCTACAATTTGTCCTTGAGTTATAGCTGGTTCCTTGAGGGTTAACGGCTGAGTATTCTCATTGCAGTGCACTTGCGATTCAGTTTGAGCACCTGATTTGAGAGCAGTATTAAACAAATGATCTTCCAATACAACACCCTGGTGCTCTAAACTGACAAGCCACACAGATGCATCCTCTTGGATAAACTTGCATTGAATTTTCTTCTCACCATTTTCACCTGTTGATTTTTTGAAAGTCAAGATATCTTCCTGGGTCCAATCACCTTTTTTTCTTTTCTTACCATCCTCAACTGTGCAACAAATACTGAGCCTGGGTGTGCTAAGGAACTGCTTGCCAAGTTGCCTTATTTTAAGAGGTAGAAGTGTTGCCTCATTCCCAAAATCAATAAACTGCACTTGAACCATGCCATCGCTCTTGTTTTGAACAACAGCACGATACCAGGCCCCATCAGCAGGATATTCAGCTCTCACTAGGTCACCTGACTGCAACAAGTTGAGATCAACTGTGTCACTTAATTGATCAGAATTAAGTTTGTCGAGAACAGAAAATATTTCATCTTCATCACTAGTCAATTGCACAAAAAAACTTGACGGACTATTACAGTGTGAAACATAGATTTCTGAAACACATCCTGCATCCAAGGCTTTAGAGGGAAGATCGGTGAGCTTTGGATAAAGGATCACCTGTTGGTGTAAAGCATTAGGCCTAGCTCTACTGTGTCCACTTGCTTGATTAGTAACAGTCTGGAAGTTTTGTTCCAATGTTCCTTGAACAACTGGTTTTGTGGTCTCCTTGAAAGTATGAGCCTTATCAGTTCCATTGCCGATGTTTCTTTTGGTCTTGTTCAACTGCCCTTTAATTTTTAAGTTGAGGTTTGTTTTCTCATCATACATCTCCACTGATAGTTTGCCCGAGGAATTTCTCTTCACGATGACGGTGAACATGCAGCCTGTGGCATAGTTTTTAAACCACTCATTAATCTCACATGGCTCAGGTAATGTCAAATCACAAAGTTCAAACAGAACAGCCTGAATGGGAGTAGATGCAATCACACTAGCATTTGGGGGAAATGGTAGAATATCAGATTTATCCAAAAGAACCAAGTCACCATAGTCAACAAATTTGACAAGTATTTTTGGATGTGTCGATTCAATTTGTCCCCTGTGCCACAGCCCATCTGTGTATTTAGCAAGACACATCATCTTAGGGAAAATTGAACACCTTGCTTGTGGCCGTTTACGGCACAGTTGTTGAATATCTCTGGTCATTTTCCTGACCGTATCAGTATTTTGTGCAAAATGGCCAAAGAACTGGTTTACACTTTGGACACAAGTTATTTGTACCTTATACTTTGCGCCCACTTCAATTTTAGGTGGCGAATCAACATATGCATCTGTCTGAAGGAGTGGAGCTGCACCAATATTCGGTGAGTGCCCTCCCTCTGCAGGTTGTAGGTTTTCTTCAGATTTGGAGGGTCGCACTACTGAGACATTTTCAAGAAAACTGGAGCATCTGGTTAAAATGGGTGAATGGAGAGAATGTAAGGACACATTTCTGTCATGCATATATTTGCAAGTCACTTTGTTTAGATTCTCAAGAGTTGGGTCACAACAAATCCTCTCCGTCACCGACAAACACTGCTCTCTGTGGCCAAATGTGGTGTTCACATTTACATTGTCATTTCCATAAAGTGTTATATGATAGACATCCTGCTTCACACTGTGATGCTCAAATTTTCCAACGAGGATTTGATTGAGTACAACAGACTTCAGATAATCTATCTGATCAGACCTCCATCCAACTCCTTTGTCAATGACACCATATAAAGAGCATTCATAGGTGATAACTGGCAATTGGAAGAACCTTGCAGACAAGGGTCTGATATTGCAGAGTTTAACAAAATCTCCAATTCCATAATCGACATGAAAGACCTTGACAACATCAGAGATGTTGTTCTGCTGAAGTACAGATCGATACCAATTGCCATCACTTCCTTTGGTTGCACACGGTGACCCATCAGACAGTGGCATTCGCATTGGAGCAGAGAATGCATCTTCGTAGTATTCGTGGAGCTGATCACTTAATTTCTTGAGCTCATGTGAAAAGACATGCAGTTTACAAAAGATTCTCAATGGATGAACAACTTCTGTTACAGTTACAATCTCAATTGTTCCAGGCAACAACTCTGGATACAAGTATTGATGCAACTTGTCAGGGTCACTGGCATGCTCCTGCTGACCATTTGTAGATGTAACATTGGTCTGTATGGGAGTATTTCTTGGCAAATCCAGTGAATGCATTACAAGGCTTTTAAAGTCTTCATTAGGCATCTTTCTAGCAAATCCAAGTTCATACATTTGTTTGGATACACTTGGAATGTCAAGGAGAACAATTCTGGAAGGCATCATCACATCCTGAACACACCCAGATACCTTTTTCCCACACAAAGATCTGATGTACTCTGAAGCGGCCCGAGACCATGCACTCTCAAGACATAGAGGTGATACACTGGCCAGTATACAAAGCTCTACCCTGGGAGGTAGACAGCAAAGGTTGCGTGGACATTTTTTCAAGACTTCGCTTGAGGCCCAGAGTAATTTTCCATCATCAATTAGGAACACCTTGTAGTTATGTTTAGATTTTGAAAGTATCCTTGCTCTGTGCCAAGCTCCGTCTTCATATACTAAACATAGTTCTCCAGGTTTGCCTTCAAAAGTTTGCTGCCGTTTCCTAAGGGCTTCAATGTCTTTTTTTAGTTCATGATATGCATCGATGGCCTCTTGTCCATTATTTAAATTCCCTCCAAATTCCACTAAGATAGTCTGTGGGTTTAAAGTGACTCTTGCAATATGAACGGTCGTACTGGATCCGACTTCTGGCAAACCAGGAATTGAACACATCTTGGTTGAGAATCTTGCCTTTCCAAATTGTTAAAGAGCATTAATGGGGAAAATCTGAAGAATGAAAAAGAAGAACTTATTAAAAGAAAAGTTTATCCATGCAACAACAAAAAAACACTAAATAGCCTAAGTTTGTTAACTCATGGCGAACACGCAACCACACATGCCTAGAGACATTTCACTGAGCAAGCAAAATGAAGAGCAATGAAGTACAATGCAACATCACGTGTGAAGCAAACATCCACAAGCAAATGAAAAGTTGCTTCCCGAAGCTGGCCATTCCAGCGAGTAGCGAGACGTTATCTATGTATTCCCGGGATATCTGTGCCATCGGAGAGGGGTTTTTCTGGGCTCAAGACTAACCCCACATCAAGGTGTGAAGTCAAGGTTTGGATTGAGGTAGTCCTGCTATTTCTAGCTATTTGATGAAAAAAATAATATAGGCAGACGGGAAAAAAAATGACTGGTTTTCAAAGCTTCAAACAGATTGGGTTTTCTTTTTGTCCTCTTACAGTAATTTGTTAATTTAAGTTGAAAAAAAATGTTTTCCTCTGTTGTCTATGGAAGAGGATTAGGGCCAAGCAATGAAAAATTAAAAACATTTCGAGATTAAAGTCATTATAATGCGAACTCAAAAAAGTTGTGTTTGTCAGGTTTCTCACGATTATTTCGACTTTATTCTCGATATTTAATGAGCTTATTCTCGTATTTCGACTTTTTTCTCTCGAAATTTAACAAGTTTAATCTCGCATTATAATGACTTTAATCTCGAGATGGTTCCATTTTTTTTTATTGCTTGGCCCTAATCCTCTTCTGTAGTTGTCAATGTCAGAAATGCTGCAAGTGCTTGAAAATTTGATGTGAATCCAGGTTCTGTTGATGATGGGTTTCTGTATGCTGCTGTTTGCACATTAAAATATACCAGTGAAATTTTTATTTTGTAATTTATACTGGGTTACACACACTCTTTTACACAATTTTGGTTTTATTGAATTCAATATTATAATCTTATCAGTTAATGGTTAATACTCTGATAACGAGCGGCGGTTGTCAGTCGGGAAAATGATTTTGCCATTGCATTAATAAAGTGGTATATAATATAGTATATAAAGTATAATAAGTTATGGTGGCCGACAGGAAAAGATTGTCATCTGAGACAGCAGAGGGGTTAGAAGAAATTGCGAATATTATTGATACTCGTTCATCACTGTGCCATTTGCTGACTTTTCTTTGCACGAAGAACAACAGTGACGAAACACATTTGTCTGTTAAGTTAGCGCATTTTAATGTAAGGAGACCAATGGTGTATGTAGATACAAATGGCTCATGGTAATAAAAACATGACGGTTCATTGAGTAAGTTCTTCATACATCAATTGTCAACAGATCCTCTTAAATATCAAACAATGAATTTTTTTAATATTATTTTTTTCTTTTTTTCTTAGTTTTTTTTTTTTTTCAAATAAGTGTTGGCTAAGCTATATCAAAAGAACTGTCGTCTAATTAAGTATTTAAATAACTATGGGACTTTTGTCCCAAAAATGCAAGAGAATTTCGTGTAACAGGATTAAGAAGCCATTCTGAAATCAAACAGAAGGCAGTGTATTCTGGAATCAAAGTACAAAGTATATCTAATGAGTAATTATAATCAAGGTATTCATCAATATTTTTTCAGTCAAAATATCAAATCAGTAGAATGACTTCTCTAAGCTCAACATGACATCATGACTTTTGCGTAAACATACACGCCACTTTCGAGTCAAGTGGTGTGTTATCTCTACGCATTTT
>JAOTRC010000013.1:22131867-22143312 GCA_027497675.1 Cyprinella lutrensis | reverse complement strand
GTTAAATGTCAGTTTTAATGATAAATAATGTTTCATATTTTTAAAATGAAAACAAAAAGAAGCAGGTTTGTGTTTTAACTATATTTCGTGTTGTTATAAATATATTATAATCAATGTGCGTTGCCTGAACCACATTTGTGTGGCCATTTATATGTTTATGCTTGGGACATGTATTTTAATGGTGAGACTTGTTTTTGAAATCAGACTCTCAAAAATTATATAAAAACTTGGATTTAGAATTATCGGCAAATATATCGGTTATCGGCTTTAAAATATAAAGAATTATCGGCATCGTCCATAATTTTTATATCGGTGCATCCCTACTAAAAACTATAACATTATACAACAAATATACAAATTAAATCACCAATATTGTGCATCACTAGATCTGTTCTTATCTAAGGGTATTGCCATCAAAAAATTAAAATTCTGAACTCATGGCGCAAATTTAGTTACAAATGAGGTAAGTATTAATGTGATGATAAATCCTTCCTTACACACAACAGCTCAAGATGGCATTATTATTCTGTGAAGAATGGGGGTAAAACACGGCTTGAGCTTTACACCTCACAAACGGCCTTCTGAAAAGACACACACAGCTGTCAGCTGTGAGGAGCCGAGGGGCCACGGGCCCCATTCACAGATTAGCTTCTGCTGGACAACCTCCTGTCTGAAAGAGCTCCATACTCTCAAGAGGAGCCGCAAACTACGTGACGATCGGTTTCTCTGAAAGACGGAGGTACAGTACAGATGAGCGCTCTATTGTTTTGGAACTGGCAGCAGGGATTTGTCCAATTGGAGGGTTTTGTATGACAGGACACTTCCCTGGGGCCCTGGCTCTTGGAGACAAAGGAAAATATTTACATGTGAATTCAGCGGTAAAGTACATTACGGACGCAGGGCTGTCTTCTCCATCACATGTGAGTTATGTGTAAAATGAACACTGACTGATATCCCACTGAACCAAATGAGCCTGGGATGTGAGCAGAAAAGGCGAATATCGCACATTTAGTGCCTGTTGCGGCCCCCAAAAGAAGTGGAAAGAGATTTGACAAGTGGAATGACAATGAAATTGGATGCCAAAAAAGCTACATTAAAGAGATCATGACTATAAAAAATCTAATTTTAAGAAAGAAAAATACTTGTTAAACTTGATTAATTGAAATGAATTATATTTAAATAAATGTGATATAATGAGGTATTTAGATTTTATTTTACATTTATGTCCTTTTAGGCTAACTGCTATTTACAGCACTGACGCACTGTCAGTTCATGCATTCCATGAAAATTAAACCTGTGACCTTTGAGTTGCTAGTGCAATGTTTGACTGTTTAAACTCTTGGGTCCAGATTTACTAAACAGGGCAAATTAGCAAGAGAGCGCAATCCCATAAAAGCACAGATGGGAGTGTAAAGTTCTACATGTGATCTACTGACGATGTGCAAATGAAAGAACAAAGACTGAGCCGGATCATTTCCATAATGACCAACGCAATATACCAAGAGCAGTGCAAATTAGCATCTGGTTTAAGACATGCTTTTTGGGGGTGTTAAAGCGTTAGTTCACCCAAGAATGAAAATTCTGTCAGTATTTACTCACCCTCATTTTGTTCCAAACCCGTAAGATCTTTGTTCATCTTCAGAACACAAATTAAGATATTTTTGATGAAATCTGAGAGCTGGATCACTCCTCCATACTAGTCAATATGGCTTCTTGAGGGATTGAAACTTGTCGGCCTCGAAAAGTTATTGAAGACATCATTAAAATAGTAAAAAACTTTATCAAGCGACGAGAATACTTTTTGTGCGTAAAAAAAAAACCCAAATAACGACTTTATTTCAACTATTCATTTACTTCTCTCTCTGTCTCGAGTCAGGTTACTAGTTTAATAACGTAAGCTTCTGTTATTGTATGTCACGCGCATCACACACATGACCAGCGTCGGCCAATAGTGAGCCTACGTGTGATCTAGCTCTACGCTATCACACTACGTTAACCGACTAGAGGCCCCCAGAGAAGGAAGTGAATAGTTGAAATAAAGTCGTTATTTTTATTTGTTTTTGCGCACAAAAAGTGTTCTCGTCGCTTGAAAAAGTGAAGATTGAGCCATTGAAGTCACTTGGGACTATTTTAACGATGACTTTAATAACTTTTCGAGGCCGGCAAGTTTCAATCCCTCAAGAAGCCTATGGACTAGTATGAGTGATCAAGCTCTCAGATTTCATCAAAAATATCTTAATTTGTGTTCCGAAGTTGAACAAAGATCTTACGGGGTTGGAACGACATGAGTGTGAGTAAATACTGACAGAATTTTCATTTTTGGGTGAACTATCCCTTTAAAAAATGTCTCAAAAATACAGTAAACTGACTAGCGTAAACCTTAGTAAATCCCCTTCCACGATTTATTTAAATACTCTCCTCCCATACATTTTTGCTGAAAGGGAAAGTCAGACAAATGCGTATGCAATAAGATCAGCCACCAAAATAACCCTGTCCAGGCTTTTTCAGCGGTAATTTTTCCGCTGTGTGTATTTAGTAAATCCTGACAGTAGTTTTTTAACACCAAAAGAGGGTTTGCGCAGCATGGCGCAAGCTGTTAGTAAATCTGGCCCTTAATCTTAACTCTTGAATTTCAAAAAAGAAAGCCGTTTTCATGTCCTCTTAACAGCACTGGAGCACTCGCGGCAGTAAGTGGATGGATTTGTCAGTAGATTAACTCTTGACTCTTTACAGCCAGAGATGTGCTGGATATCAACTGTCCGTCCGCCGGATATAATGGCCGTCTGCCAGTGGAAACCAGAGGCACTACAGAAAGGGAGATAACTAGCAGCTTTCACCCAAGTGGAAAGGATGTGTTAGCCCTCAAAATAACTTCATATTTTGATCTTCCACTCTGGTATAATGATCCCTGTGTGACTGTGAACTGTCAATAACTTCAGCACACAACTTGTGACTTAACCTACTTTTACAAGCAATTAAACTATGACTTTTACACAAATTTAAAAGGCTGATAGTTAGGGAAGCTTGTTTCCACAACTGAATAAAAAAATAAAACAGGTAATTTCAACATTATCATCTCACAATTCTGACTTTTTTTCTCACAATTGCGAGTTTACATCTCGCAATTCTGACATTTTCTCAGAACTGTGTGAATGCGCAATTGCGAGTAATATAGTCAGAACAGCCCGATCTCATGAAAGTTCATATCTATAGATCGAATGTTATTTTGCGTGCGATTTATGCGGCAAAAATAGTTTTCGCATCTATATGACGCAGTTTTCGCATGCATATGATACACACTTTATGGCGTGTAATACGCACGCACTCGCTCCCCCCTTCCCAATAAACATACAAGGGGTTTTAGTGTGTAGCATTTGCACGCAAAAAAAAAACAATTTGGGCGTATACACGAGGAATGACATTCGTGGTATGGATACGCACTTTCATGAGACTGTGTTGGATAAAAAGTCGCAGTTACCTTCTTTTTTTTCTTCAGTGGCGGAAACAAGTTTCCACAGATAGTTGATCACATTTGACCAAACATTGTCAAATTGTGTTGTTAAACTTTTTTTTCCCAACAATAGCAAACACCCAATTGATTAATTGTACTATAAATTGTACTATAAGAGCAGAAACATCACTTAAAACAAGCGTAAAATGGGTCGATTTTTATTCCACACACAGTCTTTAAGCATGTTTGTTGTGTGTAGTACGAATGTATAGATGTTTGAGAGTTGTTAATTAGCTACTCTTGTGTTGAAGAGTTCTTCTGAGCAGCCAGCCTGTAATATCACGACACACAGCTGTGTTTGCTCGGCCTTAAAGAGGATTTCCATCCCATCTGTCTCCTCAGAAAACTAAAACAGATGCTGAACATGGAGCTACAGTAAATGACCCTGCCTCTGAACAATTACCAACTAAAAGGGTAAATTATAACTTGTGTGTATGTTTAGTGTATTCAAACTAAAAAAATTAAACATAAAGTACCATTGTTTTAGAGAGCAAAATACTTAAGATTCAATCTCTAAATGGAATTACTATGCGAAGCGAGAATAGCTTCAGTTTTGGGAAACAATGAAATCAACTCCCAGTATGACTGGTTTAAACTTCAAAAATGGGCTATTTCACAATTAACAGTTTAGCATTCAAAAAAAGACAAAATGTATCACACACACACACAGAGTAGTTTATCCAAAATAACTTACAGCATGGTTATGTAACCAAATGTATCCAAACAGAAGTACCACCCTGGTTATTTAGTACCATTACTGTGGTTACCATTATTCATTTACTCATACTGTGACAAGATTTTTGTCCTAAGGGACATTATAAACTTGCCTGTTATCGTAACACGCAGTGAACCGAAGCAGTCTGTCATATCTCAATCCAACACATCCGCTCCAGCTCGGCGGGCTGTTAGGTCATTTACAACAATCCTTTATTAATTAACTGTTTTACTAACACAGAACCTGCCTGTTCAAAGCATCCATGTAGAAAGACAGAGGCCGACAGCAACAGAAATTGATTGTGCGACGAAGCAGATAATGAAAAAGACAGCCACCGTCAAATGGCACATGCCAATTTCCCATAATGCCTTTGGACCAGTTACATCCATCAAAGATGGTCCATTGAGATCGATTTGATGCAGAGTACTATGTTCTACAAATGAATCTATACTATTTACTCTACTCCAGTGTTGTTGTGATGACTGTACACGTCATGGTTTCCATTTTAGGTCATAATGGTGGTACTTGGGTACCAGTATTACCCAAGCCATTTCCAGAGCAGGCCTTTGCAAAAATGGCTAATGGCTGAAGTAAACAGATGATATGAGGCAAAATTATAACTAATCAATTAGGATATTAACAACTGATATTACAATTCTTCATACAGTTTCGCAACACTTTCGAAGTGAAATAACCAATTAGTGGCACTAAAAGCATGTTTATTTTATCGAAGACATGTGAAAGTCGTGAATCTACCAACATATTTTAAAGCTACAATACCTTAGATTTTATGACGCTAGAGGGCGCTACATTCAAAAAAAAAACACAACAATGGCTTTGCTTGATGACGCCATGGGCGAAAGCGGAATGATGGGATGATGGAATGATGTTTTCAACTCCACCGTGGATAAATCAGTCAGACGGGAATCGAAAATTAGTCGTCATGGATGAGGTAAAGTTCGATTTCTATAACTGTTGCGTTTAATGACATGCTTGTTTTTCATTAAACTGAAATAACCGCAAGAAAAGTAAGGTTTAAAAGTAAATTAGTTATCACAGATGTTAGGGGAGAGCCGGGACGGTTGAAACACTTTTCAGATAAACGTCGTTTTCTAAGATACAGCCAACAGTTCACATTCCGAGAAGTAATCGCGGTGAATGTGACCTTACGATTTTTCACATCAAATGCATAGACAACATGAGATTCTAACAATAATACTTGCATCGTTTACTAATATGAAATTTGAATACAGAACACGGTGTTACTCACCTGTCAAGTAAAACACATGCAAGATTGGCGTCTCTTTCTAGTTTGAGTTTTTCACAAAGTTCTCTCCATTTAGGAAATGCCACATTTTTATTTCTCTTAACCCGCATATAACGTTTGGTTTACCCGTTCGTTGACGTTTGCGTTTATGAGACTTGTCTTTGTCGACAGAACCAGGTGCAATTTCAAATGTGCAAAACAAGCTGGCGTTTGTTGCTTGACAGACGCTAACGCACAACTACAACGCAGTACGAGCGGAAACCGAGGTAACGCGGATATGACGCAACAGACTGGCGACTCCCAGGTCACCCCTGCTCACACGCCCTGTTTCCTTGGTTAAAATCTCAATTTTCTCGCGATATAAACATTGTTTGAAACATTTGGAATATTGTAAGTTATCATCTTAACTAAATATATAACACTGGCCTTGTGATTTTAGGATATTTAAATGCAAAAATATTAGGCATTCCACCTTTAACCCAACATTTGGGTTTGTCCATATTTGACCCAAATTTGGGTTGAAACAACCCAACATTTTTTAGAGTGTGTTATTCTGAATATCAGAATGTTCTTTAAAACCGCTTCTTGCTTATGTGATATTGTTTAAATATCAAAAATAGAAGTCACTGAGCTGTAAATACAAATAAAGGTGAAATTATTCAGCTTTGAAATATGCACATTGTCACCTGTACAAATGTGTGTGTGCTCATTCGTATACCAGATGAATCTGTTTCCTCTCCTTTGTTATTCCAGTTTCTTCCTGTTTCACACACTTGTATTTCTCACTCAAAAACAGATTTAAAGAGAGGAAGTGAGATCAAAATATTTGTAAACGGGTAATCTGATAAACACTTGATAGAAATTAGAAGGCCAATATATCGTCAATGCCTTTTGAAGACATACGGCAGACGTGTGATGTTAAGAAAAGCCTTTCGCTGCTGCTTGACCGTTAGCAATCAGCACAACATTTCCTATTTCTCAATCTGTTCCACTTTTCCCCCCAGTTGGAGGATGTTTTTTCCTTTTCCTGGTCACGTATTACTCAACATCACTGCTACCTCAAGGAGGTATTTCCCATTACGAGGTTAACTCAAATGTTCATCATTAGCATTGAACGGTGCACTGTTAAACCTGTGGGCAAAACAAGGGCTGCATCCGAAAATGCATAGGCCTACTAAAAGTGTGTAAAAGAGTTTTATGTCCGAATTCACGGTATTCATATAGTACTTTCATATAAAGTACTCTTCTTCTGAAGTGCTGATCTGATGGACACTTTACTATCCCATGAGGCCATGGGAGGGCAGTGCAGAGACACAACTGATGACGTAAGTCACATGACATTGACAACATTGTGGCGAATACCGTAGAATGCACTTTTGAAATGTTAGTAAATAGCTACCTGCAGTTTCTACTTGCCGAATATAATGCAGGCCGTCATTTGTAAACCATAAAAAAGTACACATGTAACTTAAAAGTACTGTAAATAAAAGTATTGTAAACTGTAAAAGTACACGTGTTGAAAGAAAAAGAGTTTAAAGGCACCACACTCTGATGCTCAAAGTTTTTACCCGTATAGGGTCAGATGTGTAGTGTGCATGACGTAAACACAAGGTCATCGCATGAAACTCCAGATGGCGCAGGCTGATTCTTAACTCAGTCTGTTTGCAATCACATCGTTCTCTAGGGCACAGCTGATTCGCCATTGTGTTCATGGACTCAACATATATGTCTCTGATTGGCCTTTGTGTTCAGATACTCAACATATACGTATGTCTCTGATTGGCCATTGTGTTGACGCACTCCACATGTCTATGATTGGCTAAAAAACATGTTGTCTTTGACGCTCTTCATAGAGCGCTTACAGAGATACACACAGGAGCATTTGAAAGAGGCATCTGTCAGTGCATCCGTCTATCAGTGAATATATTTGGGGTGGTGATGACGCAGTGGACAAGACACGTGCCTTTAGTGTGAGAGACCCAGTTTCGAATCCACTGTGAGACACCAATGTGAGCAAGACACTTAACCCCTAGTTGCTCCTGAGGCATGCAACCTCTGACATATGGCAATTGTAAGTTGATTTAGATAAAAGTGTCAGCTAAGTGTAAATGTTGACGCCTGCTTTTAAATGTTTCCGTGTGTATTTATTTATTTAAACGCTCGGTGAAGAGCATCAAAGATGTCATTGTTGATCATCGTGGCCAATAACAGATATATATGTTGATCTCTTCAACATAAAGGCCAATCAGAGGTGTTTAAGAATCCGTTCAACAGCGCTCAAAATACTAGAGGGAGATGCTGGTGTCGTCACATTTTTCAAATTTAAGTACCGACTTGGTGCCGAAGTCTGTACCAACCTGATCTCATGAGAATTCATACAAATTTTACGAGGTGTCTAATTCTTAACAATTCGTACAACCTCACTCGTACGAATTGGTAAGATTTTTGCTAAATCGTACATATTTTACGAATTGGCCAATTCGTATGAATTCATACGAATGACCTACCCCTGACCCCGCCCCTAAACCTAACCATCACGTGGGTTTCGAGTGAGGTCGTACGAATTATTATGAATTAGACACTAGGGCTGTTGAAACGAATTCCGAAATTCGAATATTAAAAAAAAATCAATACTTTTCGAATGCTAAAGTTACTATTCGAATATTGCTTTTCTATATATTTAAATATATATGTATACTTCCGAAGTGACCAGGTGTAAACGCTCCCTTAGATCGCTTTCTTATTAACAATAGGGGAGCGCGGGACTAGCTTTCACGTGGCACATTCGCAAGGTCTCGTTCACTCCCTCTCTGCCATGCACGCGCCGCGCGCTGTGTTAATCACGGATTCCGGGGGATTTTAACTAATTTGCGTCCATCAGGGAGACGCTATCAATATGCGGGAGACCCCCTGAACTTCAGACGCGATATGACGACGCTACTGCGACACGCATCACCTCAGATGAGCAGCTGAGCCCATTCATCAAGCCAACGGCCGCAATCTATCGCAAATCAAAGTGTAAGTAAGTCGCTATGCTTAACACTACCATCTTCATTAAAAGTAAAGAAACGAAATGATCTTATCTCTCTCTTATTGGTGCCTTGGCTGATTTTGAAATTAGCTGATGATTAATAAAACGCAGCTCATATCTGTTGCTTTCGGTGACGTGCGCTTCATTATATAGCGCGGGAATTGAAGATCGGATTAATATCCGTTTGACATTGTGTAATGGTGTAAATATTACTAATAGGATAAATTTGAGCATTTAATATTCAAATATTATTTGAATATTACATAAAATAAGGAATGGAATTTGAATAGTACTATAGAGGAAGATTGACAGCCCTATTAGACACTTTTTAATCATTCGTCGAATTCGTACAAATTGGGCGTGAGATAGTGTTTCGAACAGAATAATAAAGGTGACCTGGTTAATATAAAAAAAAATATTTAAAAAATGAAATTGACCTTTTTTGGTCAGTTTTACCCAAGCTTCAGGAGAAGAATAGTTTACTATTGGAGGCATCCACTGTTGCCAGATCTTCCCTTATTTTATGTCTCGTAAAGGCATATGGCCAATGCAATTGGCCGCCATTACACTTGTAGGAGCACTACTCGGATGGAAATTATAAAGCTGTCTGAATAAGAAGGTGTGAAGAGAGGCATCATTTTCAAACATTTACTTTGAACTCTTTTCATTTGAGCTCACAGGAAGCAGAAGGATTGATTTATTAAGAGTTGGCAAATTAAACCAAACCTCACGAGAGCACCTGGCTTTTTCGGCAGCTCCATTTGCCAGCATGGCACATTAATGAATAGAGGGATAATAGTCGCCGCCGCCTGTGACTCTATTTGTCCCCAAGAGAATGTGTTCTTTTCGACTCTGGAATTACTCATAATTAACCAGTGGTATTGCGTGGGATGATGGCATTTGTCATCGTATGCCATGGGATATTTGAAAATGAACTTTTTGCCCCATGATGCAGTTCTTTGAGAACACAATCCATTCTTTTGAGTGGCCTGACAATGATAAGTTATAATGGATGAGAATCTTATTACCAGATATTGCCTGTAGTCAGTTTAAACAGGAAGCTGATTTCTTCTGTTGCTGATTAGTAATGTTGGTAGGCGGACATGTGTGCTGGTCAGGACCATCACATTTAATATCCTGGACCCATCTGACCCACTTGGAAGACACGAAAAGCCTAAAGCAACATTTTAGGGTTTTTACAGAAATTACACACAAAAATGAAAATTGACACGCATCACACACATGATGGCATCGGCCAATAGCGAGCCTACGTGTGACGTACAACACAGAAGTGCTGCCCTGTTACACTACGTGAACTCACTCGAGTCGAGGCCCACAGAAAAAGTTGAATAAAGTCATTATTTTTGTTTGTTTTTACTAGAGCCCGACCGATACAAATATTTTGGGGTTTTAAAATCCGATATTCCGATATATCGGCCGATATTTTATTTATTTTAAACTGGACATGATAGTCACAAATTTTGTCATGCTTATTTGAGTTAAGAGAACTTTAATTGTTATTCAAGCAATGTATGTATCGTGACCAATTTAACGAGTTTTGCCAACGAGAACGGTGTAGAGTGCCCTCTGGTGGACAAGCTATACAACTCTAACACTCATGACATAGTCCAAGCGTGTTTCGCCCGTTTTTATTTTATTTTTGAAATATTCATTTATCGGCCATTATAATTGCCGATACCGATAGTTGGGAAAATGCCTAATATCGGCCGATAATATCGGTCTGCCGATATATCGGTCTGGCTCTAGTTTTTGCGCACAAAAAGTATTCTCATCAATTGATGAAGTTAAGATTGGGCCACTGTAGTCACACTTGGACTATTTTAACGATGTCTTTAATAACTTTTCTGGGCTGGCAAGTCTCAATTCAAGTGATCCAGCTCTCAGATTTGATCAAAAAATATCTTAATTTGTGTTCCGAAGATGAACGAAAGTCTTACCGGTTGGAGCAACATGAGGGTGAGTAAATACTGACAGAATTTACATTTTTGGGTGAACTAACCGTTAACTAGTTTTGTATTTGTCGACAGTCATATTTTGTTAATCTTTACCTTGTTTGCATAAAGATCATGGATCCAGATCCATATTAGCTCCTTTTTTTGCACCTTTATTTTGAAAATATTCGTTTGAACGGGTGTCCTGTACATTTAAGGCTCTGCAGAATCTTGTTCTATTGACCTATTTTATCTTCTCTGGGGAAATATGAGGGCCCAAAGATAGATAGAGTGGTTAACACTGTTGGATATTTGCTTGCGTATCTTCTTGCGGATAATCAAGCATTCTGATGTCTCGTACAGGAATGTCTCCACTTTCACTCTGTATCTCAGCTAGCAAAGAGGTTGGTTCACAATCCGACAGTCGGATCAAGCGTTGCGTAACATTAAAATCACAGAGGGAAAAGCCGTTAATGGGCACAACATAGAGCCAGGGACCTCATAAGACCACACAATCCTTTGAGTCTCTGGATGATAAAGCGTGTGAACGTTTCTTTGAACCGAGGAACAGGTTGAGAGAGTTCATAGTGGTTTCATTGTGAAGTGGGGGATTAAGCCACTTTAGTAATGTTAGTCTAGTAGAAATTACCCTTCCTTGTGTTACACAGTGAGAGGGTGTATTCTGTAGAGGACTCAAGAGTATAATGACAATAATGGGATGATATAACGGTATAAAGTCCACATAATAACGGTAAGATTCTGCGATACCCCTACTGTATTTGAGCAGCTGTCGTTGAGAAGAACAGCTTTACATAATTCACATGTGAGCGCAAAGAGGCATTAAAGGAGTAGTTCACTTTAAAAAAACTTTTGCTGATAATTTACTCACCCGCGTGTCATCCAAGATGTCCATGTCTTTCTTTCTTCAGTCGAAAAGAAATTAAGGTTTTTGATGAAAACATTCCAGGA
>JAOTRC010000013.1:22044625-22054985 GCA_027497675.1 Cyprinella lutrensis | reverse complement strand
TTAAAAATGTAATGTAAAAATTTAACCCAACGGCTGGGTTAGTCCATATTTGACCCAAAGTTGGGTTAAAACAACCCGGCATTTTTTAGAGTGCAGTAATGAGAAAGACCAGAATGAGACCAGCACAGTAATGAAAGAGACCAGGCAGAATGAGACCAGTGCAGTAGTGAGGGAGACCAGAATGAGACCAGCAAATTGATGAGTCAATTACTAAATAATCCACGTTCTACTGAATTTTTGAGTCACAACTTATTTTATCATAAAACAATGATGCAACAATGCCTTCTCGTTTGCTCTCAATACTCATGGAAATCTGCCAGAAAATGTAAAAGCGCTACACCTGTACAACCCGTCTGGCAGCGCTAGCAGATGGGAACGCTTGTGGCCTTGACGAGAACATTTATCGTGCCTCTGGGGGAACACAATGCACTGAGCACCATCAGACCTGTACTATGGATGTTTGTGTACGAGGCGAGCACGCATTCAAACCCGCTCTTCCATCCACAGAATACAGAATCTGCTGGCAGCTGATACCTACAGTCCAGGCGGGTATGGGGGCTCGAACACAGTATTGTTTGCTCAATATAGTACAGATCTCTAGGGGGGGTATCAGAACGCCAGAGTTCTTAACATTCCCTCAAAAACGCACAGCAAAAATGGGTCATGCTCGGAACTGTTTCCTATTTCTGTGATATCAGCCGTTGTGTATGGAAGCTCCCTTCTCTTTAAACGCTCCCTTGACCTGGATAAATAATCATTGTATGAGGGATATTTCACTTCTATATTTTTGATTATTTACTAAACTGGATAAATAGGGCAAGGCACTGGCCTAGAGTCGGTTTTCTAACTTCTCAATTGAGTTTGCAGAAATGTCTGAAAATTAAGCAAATGGAAAATCTGATTTATTTGTCAAATAATGCATATGTAAAAAGAGATTTTACCTTGAAGGTACGTTTATGTTTCATCAACTTATTTAGATTTTTTTTTATTTTCAAACCCATTCTCTCCTATTGCTATTTTCCAAAGAAACAAATTAACAGTTTTATATTACAGAATATAGGCCATGTCCCTGTGCACAGTCCTTTCTGAAGAGAGAAACATCATGAATCTGGCATCTTTACAGTATTTATGTTCACTTGATCAAATGTTTTAGGCTGACGTGTGTACAGCGGATCTCAGTTAGTATCCTTACCCGCTAATATGTTTAATAACCAAGCATGTAGCGGATTAGCAGTGAAAATGAGACGCATTACCACAGGGGTATTTATTAGATACTCACCATGGTACTCGTTCAAGGCCACTGGAATTGTTCAGACGAGTGTTAATCAATGAAAATAAAATGCATAACAAATATTTAATAATTTCAAAATTATATACTTAAGAAAGAATTACATATAGAGTTGGACTATTAAATCAGCAGCAGGCAGAATTGGTCTTTGTCTAGTGTTTCAGGTTCATCTGCATGGTTTGCTCTTCTTCTTTCACTGACTCCTCATTGGTCTTGAGAATGTACTTCACAAGGAACTTAGCAACTTCATCCACATTGAGGAAATAACCTATCCAGGAACCACTAGGAGACTCCATACACTAATCTAATCAGAGTGCAGTCCTAACAAGAAGGGAGGCCAACATTGACCAAGTAGAGACTTTGCACGATACCCAGCCATAGGGGAGCATAAGGTCCTGCTTCAAAACCCAACCATAGTTGGGGAGGGAATTTCATAAATACCTATCACAATTCCATCCCATCTTCCTGGTCTACCCCGCGGGAATTGAGGGAAGGTCATCTTTTTGCTTAAGTGCTCAAACCCTTAGTAATTTGTCCTTCAAGCTATTTACTACTTCTGCTTCTCTAAGAGAGAGCCTAATCCTTAGTCCTACTTAGGGATGGAGGGAAATGAAAGCAAAACATAATGAAGTATGCCCATTAATTCTCATTACCCAGACTCTAGACCCTAAGAAAGCTGCAGGGGAGCTTGAGCCCTACTTTAAAACAATATGACTGACAGAGAGTTACTCGAACCCTGCTTTGAGTAAAAGTACTCTACCTAAGATCCAATACAGCTAGTGCCTTGTTTCTTTCTTTCTTTCTTTTGAGACCAGACCATATGTGACAGCTAACAAGCAAGGACACATCACAGGTAAACTTTCTCTACGTATTAGCATTGTGGACCATAGTAGAGCACACTTTCAAAGGGGTAATGATACCCCTACTTCAAGACCATTAACTGGAAACAGAGGTAAATGAAATTGGGGGAATCTTGTGAGTTGCCCATTTTATTTTATTCTGCCCACCCTGTATCTTAAGAGCAGATTAGGTAAGGGAGCCTGCCAGATGCTAAAAACTTAAGTCAGTAGCCTTCCAGACCACAGCCTTCACTATTGCTGCCCTTCCAAGGGGGAGCCTCGTCCTTATTCCTGTTCAACAAAGGAGGGAGAATGAGAGCAGGGCATTATACATTGTGCCCACTACCCCTATTACCCAAACTCTAATGCTCAGGGAACTGCAGGGGAGCTAAGTTTCTACTTCAAAACCCCAATATAACTGGGGAAGAACAGCTGAAACCTACCTTGAAGGTGCCATGGTCACCAGCTGGACTGCCCTGGTACTCAACCCCAGACTATTGCCACTCAGTTTTGGACTTCTTTTCCCATCGTCCTTTGCCCAGGCTCATTAGCACTCATCGCCTTCAGCTGTTAAGCCAGGACAATTCAGTCATTCATTGCTAAGTCACTCTACAATTCCAATTGCCCCCCCCCCCCTCTGCCCGTTATTCTAGAATACCCTTTTGTCTGTGTTTATTCCCCTGTTTTTTATTGTTTAGATTGATTGCCTGTGTGTATGATCTTTAGCCTGTTTCTTACATTTGTATAACCTTTTAATACATTTGAATTTGGATCTCTACTCATTAGTACTGTCATCATGGTCTAACACCTAACCAAAGGGGAGCCATATTCCTGCTTCAGAACCCAACAATAGTTGGGGAAGGAGGTAAATAAAGCATGGTTCATTCACCATGCTCTACCCTAAGGGTATTTAAGCAGCTATCACAAATTTAGCAAGCAAGGCTGCTTAGAGATGCTGCTCCTCTGAGAGGGAAGCCTACTTCTGTACTTTGCCAAAAAGGAAGGGCATAATGCAATGTGCCCAGTAACTCCTACCCAGGCTTTAACCCAAAAGGAGCCACAGGGGAGCTCAGGCCCTACTTAAAACCCCAATGTCATTGAACACTGAAACAGCTCATAACTGCTATAGCCAGAAATTAGTTTAAGTAGAGCACTTATCCAAAGTGTGAAACCTCTTCTTCAGAACCCAATAATAATGGGGAGACAGGGAGATGTGATTTTACACAGTTCTGTTCAACTTGCTCTTCCTTCAAAGGGAAGCCTACCTATTAACCATATGGAGAAAATGAAAGCAGTGCACAATATAGTGTGCCCAAAAACTTATGATCACCAAGGCTCCAGCCCGAGGGTACCAACGGGGAGCTTGAGTCCTACTTAGAAAACCCTGCTCATGAATAATAGACTGCAATCAGCCGTAAAATTGCCATGCTTAGTACACGTATTCCCCATAGCGTCAACTCCATGATGCTGCCTCATTGTTTCACTTCAAAAGGGAACCCCAGCTTCCTACCCTAATTGTATAGTCTAAATATGGAAACTAGCATGATAAAAATCCAGTCTCCTTTGCTGATGTCTGAAACCATCCAATAATGGCACTTTTCCGTTACCAGTACCAGCTCAACTCGGCTCACCTCGACTCGACTCAGCTCGCTTTTCGCTCAGTTTTCCATTGCAGACAGTACTGACACAAAATAGTACCCGGTCGTCATAGCGACGCCTTTCGTTCCTCGTTGCCCCATCAAGCTCTCGCTGGATCTTCGGCAACCAAAAAAAGGAAAGTCTGCACCTCCTCGTTTGACCACAGCGTTTTCTTCCGAGTTGCCATTATAATAGTAGTAGTAAGTTTAGTAACTATCCCTGGCCAAACTATTTAAGAATACTGGGATTATTCTAGATAATCCATCTGGCGTGTGTAATGATGACGCAGTGAATGGTGACAGTTCTCTCTGACCAATCAGCAGTCGGCATTGTTTTCACGTGACATTTTAGTCACCTTAGCTCGCTCAGAACCTCGCCGGAGGTGGTACAAAAAAAGTACCCGAAACCAGGTACAACGTTTACACAATGGAAAACCAAACAAAGGCGAGCTGAGTCGATTGAGCATATACCGTGTAGTGGAAAAGCACCATAAAACCCTTCCCCAAAAGAGACGCATTCATCTGGCATAATTTAGTCTCATCACATGTATTGGCCAGTAGAACAGCAGGGATTGGACAGCCATTTTTCAACATTACTTTGCATTCCAGTTCAGAGCTCCATCCAATACTGACCCGTTTGTCACATCATACATAACAAATGCACCGCTGGATCCCTTGAAGTACACTCATTTCAGTCCCCTCACGCTCGACCTAAATAACAGCAAATAAAAACATTTTAAAAGCAAATTATGGTCCCAGTTTCATGGCAACACAGACACTGATCAGTTTACATGCATTTCAGATATCATGTGATTTTTGCCTGGTGCTTTGTACTCAATAAATATGAATATAAAATGAATGAATATGCAAATGAAATGTGAAACTGTGCCATCATTTTTTTTATAAGCGTCTTATTCTGCTCCATTTTTTTCTCATGGTGCACATTACCATTGTTAGTTTTATGCATTGATGATCTATTATGACAAATCAAAATAACAAATGAAACCTAATTCTGCATAGTTCTATTAAAATAATTTCATTTAAACAAGGTAATACGACTCACCTGCTATATCCCAAAGCTGTAATCTCTATCCCGATCGATCACCTTCATTGGAAAATCCACATTTTCAACCCACATATCGTTTAACAAAGCTGGTTTTCCCTACTTTATGGTCTCCAATCACTAAAATTTTAAAGAAATGTTCTGTTAATCTTAATTCTAAGTCTTCCTGACATTTTCCTTAGATGGTTCTAACAAATCGCATCTGCAACAAATGACCTTCAGGTTTATTCTGCCGTTGAAATCCCTGTCTTGTTTTCCTGCTACCTAACACAGACAGTTTCCAGCATCAAAATGATAAAATAAAGAAGTTACATAAAACAAATAAGTCAAATAAAAGGTATAAAAGGCCATTTTTTGCATTTCAAATGTAAAAAACAAGCATAAAGTGACAATGAGACATACGGGTGTTGTAGACAGTTCTTTAACATTGTCATATGAAAGCAATAACTAGTCACATTTTAGGAAATTATTAACTGAACATCTGCAGCAACAACCCTGAGAGCTTATAAACAATGTACAATATTTCACATAAACCCATTAAAACATGCTCACTATTTTAAGATAAGCAATTCTGACAAAGACAGAACTATACTTTATATTTAAACTGAAACATGTAGTTTATCTACATCTATGTTATGCAATAGGACACAGATGATTAATTTCAAAAATAGCACAAAATAGATAAACTATAGTTTCAAGACTATAGTATGCAATCTCAATATCAGAAACAAACACGTATTGCATTGCAAAAGAAAAAAAAAGCATCCAGCATAATCATTAATATCTAAAAGTTACAACTTTCTATAATTGCTTAAAAAGTTAAAATTCTATTATTAATAAAAGTAATAATTTAGTAACCATCAGGTCATACAGAACTTAAATGGTCATAACAATGAGAGGATATAACTGTCTACAGGTAAGCTGCACACATATGAGGACTCATGATACATTCTGGTGAAACTGCCGTCGGTGGCCCTGTTGAGCTTTAGGGGTCCTTGAATCTTCATTAACACACTGTCTGTATGAAGCATATATTCGGAACTGATTTGAAAACATTCAACCGACAATAAAGAGACCAAATACAGGCATTGAAACTGAAAGATCAATATATGAAAAGGTCTATAATTATACAAATTCTGGCTTTAGGTTATGACCATTTAAATCCAAAGCTATAAATATTTACATTACTTCACTGCTTTAAAAAAATCACACATATGGAAGACAATTAATATATACATTTTCTATTGTACTTCAAACACACAAACTATACAAAAATTACATGGAAAAATACATATTTTGACGATGGCACTTAAACACTATCCGTTAATACTTGTAGGCATTGGTTATCTACACTTAGTTTACAGCATACATACACTGATATGATGCTTTAACTAGACATAAAACTGTTTGATAATCATGTAGTTGCAGTTTTAAAATATAGTTTATAAAAGTCATGTAGACTGATTGTATAAAACACATTAAACACATTAAATTGTCACTCAAAAGAGTCGCTGCACATTTTTTAAATGTCTAAATCTTCAGTTTCTGCTACAATAGTTTTCTGCTGGTCCTTTAGATATTTTAATCTATAATTAAAAGCTTAAACAGCGCAGAATATACAGCATTACGATGACTGATGTTGTTTTCATGTCAACTGCTGCCATACTAAAGCAATTGATAGTGACAGAAATCAAAGGGATCCTGCATGGTTGGGTTTCTGCTTTTAAATCAATTCAGCATTAACATTAGGGTCCAAAATTAACTCTTTTTTTGGCCACACCTGCCAATTGTGGGTAAATTGTTAAAAGTGCCTGCAATAAAATTATATAAAAAAAAATATTTCATTATTTTCATTTTAATTTAGTTTGACTTGAACAAATAATATGCATCTCAAAACACAAGAAAATTACCAAAACTTTAAAATGGAAAATTAGACATTTAATGAAAAATAAATTGAAAATCAGTTGTGGGTAAATTGAGAAAAATGTAATGGCCATTAAACAGTAAGCTACTTTGTTTCATTGTTGGTTGATTATTGTAAAATACAGCTTAAATTCTATACATTTTTTTGTCACTTGAAATAAAATAAACATTAACTGAAATAAAATAAAATAAAACATTTTAAAAACGTAAACTTCGCCAAGATCGTCAAGGCAACATTTCAGTACGAAAGTAACCAAAACTGAAATGAAAACTAATACAAACTAGACAAAAATAAATAAATAAATAAAATGACAAAAAATAAAAACTAGTTCAAAATAATAATACAAAAAACTATAATAGTTTACCAAAGAAACTAAAATAACAAACACTGGCTCATTGAAAATAAATACATTGTGCACAAGCTCCATGCCTCCATGCAACTTTAAAAGACGTACTGGCGAAATCTGACCTGCATTTGGCACTTGTTAATTTTGGACCCTGGTCAACATACATCCATACAGTTTCTTTAAACGCTCTGCTATCAAACCAATATAATATTAAAGCTCTCCTGTGCAAGCGACTTACAGTAAGTCACACCACTGTACAAATTAGCTATTTTTTTCACAATAGCTGACATGATCTCTTGAAATAAATGTGTTTCAAAGGGTCGAGGAGCTTTGCTTAAAGTCTCCGAGAATGACGGACGCGTACGTCACACTCGGCGGCGTGCACAAGATGGACTCGGACACCGGGGAGTTGGGAACGGGGCTCCCCGAGCCGAGAGAATCGCGAAACGGGGAAGGTGGCATCAGATCCAGAGAGTCCTCCATTGACATTTTGATCTGTACCAACTCCTCCTCATCATGGATCTGTGCATTGTCATACATGTAGCCATGAAGAAGTCCAAACTGCTCGTTTTCATCCTCCTCCAAAGGGGAGACAGGCTCGTCTGGGTAAGCACCCAGTTGCATGGGCAAAATTGGATGTGGATGCAATATTTGGGGTTGAAGCGGCAGCATCACCCTGTCGCCTGGCTCGGGCAGGCTTATGATCTCATCCAGATCGGGCACGAACTTGACCATCTCTTGCTGAAAGTGATCTGCAATGACATGTTGGGGGAGAACACTGTTTTTTTGTGGCATGTGTTGCTCGGAAGTGTAAAAAGTCAGATGGGCGCCCACTTCCTTCATAGGCTTGCTGACAGGCGACAGCCTGAGAGCCATCAGAGGAGGGCTGCCCGGGGGATTGTATCTTATCAGGTCGCCCTCGTCCTCCTCGGCTACGTTGTATAGAGTCTTGGTGCTTAAATCGGAAAACTCCATGCCTGGGTTATTGTAGGTATTAGTTAGGGGTTTGATGACAGCCGTCTGATTGGATCCGGCTTCCTGCCTCTTCACATGTACAGACAGTCTGTGCCACATGTGTTCCCCTTTCGGAGGATGTCTTGAACCTGGTTCAGACCATGACACAGACTTTCCATTAGAACTATGAACAAAATAAAGACGACTGTTATTTCACAGGAACCGAGAAAGGTGAACACAAGAACAACATTTCTCGTTCGTGTAAAAAAAAGTTTGAACAAGCAAAAATTATGCTTAATATTATTATTATTCAGACATCTAGAGTATCCCTAAAAACATTAATGTTTACAGGTCAATAGTGGTGGGTGGAAATCTTTTATGACCACAGAATGAACAATTTTATATTTACAGTGGGGACCAAAAGTTTAAAACTAACTTAAATGTGATATTTTTTCCACATAAACCTGGATCATGTGACTCTTTGTACAGAAAGACAGATGTTTTTCTATTAAATGCTCATTGGAACATGGAGAATATGATCATCAGAGCTCAAATCAGCTCCAGTCCCCAATGTCAAGTCCAGAAAAGTCCATCCATCCATCATAAAAGTGATCCATATCACTTCAGGGGGTTTATAAAGTCCTTCTGAAGTGAAGCAATGGGTTTTTGTAAAAAAAAAAAAAAAATCCATATTTAAAACTTTATAAAAAGTATCTAGCTTCAGGCAGATGGCCTACTCAATGTATGACGAAGGATGTTGCATAAGCAATCAGCTTTTGCAGTTCAAACAAACATTGCTGGGTGACAAACTCAAGCTCCTCCTCTGTCATATTGTAATCTTACGATATTTCTCTTTAAAAAATTCTCGTTATAGACTATCCTTTGTGCTTCCACATTCGTCAGTGCGTCTTGTCAGAGGTTACTCTTTTGGGTTCGGTTTGCATAGGCTGTCAGCCGGCAGCTAGTTATTATAGTTTATAAAGATTTAAATAGGGATATTTTGCTTACAAAAACGCATCACTTCACTTCAGAAGGACTTTATTAACTCCCTGGAGTCATGTGGATGTTTGTTATTATGGATGGATGCTCTATTCACTTCCATTATAAAGCTTGGAAGAGCAAGGATATTTTAGGACATAAGTTGAGGGTGAGTATATCATGGGATAATTTTCATTTTTGGGTGAACAATCCCTTTGAAGCAACTAAAGGTTCAGAAATATGTGGAAAATTCTATTAAACTTCACTCAAAGATTATGCTAATTGATCGCAAATTCAAAACATCAAATTTGGCCGAGAAATCATGCACAAAAGATGGTTTAAAGACATTATTAAATGTGTTAAATGAGAAAAGCAACAAATAGACAAAACAAAAATTAGCTTTTGAAAGAAACATTTTATTTGATTTAACAGAATTTATTACATATACATTTTTTGGCTACAACAGCCATGATTTTTTTCAGGAGCTGCATGTGAATTGGTATTTAGATATATTTGAAGACCAAAACAGTTTGGTTATTATCATTCTTCAAAATATCTTCTATGTTCCACAAAAGAAAGAAAGTCCTACAGATTTGAAACAACATGAGGGTGAGTAGCCTAAATGTAGGCTAAACAAACAATTTTCATTTTTGGGGAAAAAAATGTAATGAAACTATAAAAGAGAAACTAAAATGTGGCGGTAAATGTCTAAATAAGTAAGTCATTGAGTCATTTAAGTGGCTAATTTATTCAGGAAATTAGTCAATGGCTCTTTATGAACCATTGGTTCACCGGATTGGTTCGCTCAAAATGTTGAGTAATGCATATAACTACTAGTCCGCTGAACTAAACGTAAAGGGACCAGCATCTCCACATATTATCCCGTTTTTTCAAGGGAGCAATAGCCCCTGGCTTAAAGCTCCCGTGGTAAGCACGGACTGAGCCACCGTCGCCACAGTGACATCTAGTTAGTGAAACTGTGCAGCGATGCCCAACTGGCCACCACTCAAATGTCCTCTACAGAAAACCCTCTAAATAGCGCCTATGATGTCGTCATGCCCAACCCGATCTCACAAGAATTTGTGAGAATTTTACGAGGTGGCTAATTCGTAACAATTCGTACGACCTCACTCGTACAAATTAGTATGTTTTTGCTAAATCATACATATTTTACAAATTGGCCAATGCCCCTACAAATTGGCTATTGACCCCGCCCCTAAACCTACCCATCACGTAGGTTTGGAAAAATCGTAAGAATTCGTACGAGTGAGGTCGTATGAATTAGTACGAATTAGCCACTTTTTAATCACTCGTACGAATTCGTACGAATT
>JAOTRC010000013.1:22001070-22013620 GCA_027497675.1 Cyprinella lutrensis | reverse complement strand
GATCAAGCAAAAAAATTAAACATTTCAAAACGTAACAGTTTTCGGTCATTTTTGACCGAAGAAGCCCAGAGGGTTAAGAGTAGGATGTGGTTGGGTGTAAGTGCTTCAAGGTTATTCTCATCATCAGAGGCCTATGTGATGGGACGACTATTGAGAATGGCTTCGACTTCACAAAGAATGGTATGAAACCCTTCATCATCCAGTGTTTGGCGTCTGAGCGTGGAAGAGAGGACCCTTTTTACAAGACGAATAAGACGCTCCCAAACCCCTCCATGGTGAGACCCAACTGGATGGTTAAAGGACCAAGTCAGATCACTCTGCAGTAAGGCATGTTGAATCTTCTGGTGGTCTATCTCAGCAATGGCTTCCCTTAAATCCTGCTCAGCTCCGATGAAGTTGGTGCCATTGTCTGATGTCAGGTGTGTCACCTGACCTCTGCGACACATGAAACGGCGAATGGCATTTATGCATGAGTCAGTGTCTAAAGCTTAAGCAGCTTCGAGATGAACTGCCCTACTCGCCATGCAGGTAAAGAGAACGCCGTAGCGCTTCGCTCACCTCCACTGGCCCAAAGTAGTCAACTCCTACATTTGTGAAAGCAGGTAAGTCTGGTACAATTCTCTCTACTGGTAGGTCAGCCATTTTCTGTTCCCCAGTCTTTCCTTGGAAGCGGCGACAAACTATACACTCAGAGATGACCTTCCTGCAAGCAGAATTGGCATGAGTAATCCAGTATTGCTTCCTGAGAAAAGACAGCATGTGATTTCTACCTGCGTGACCCAGCTTTTGATGGATATGCTTTAAGATGAGTTTGGACACATGTTGCTCTTTAGAAAGAATGACAGGATGTTTTTCAACTTCGGGCATAGCAGCCCTACTAAGCCTTCCTCCCACATGCAGCAGTCCATCCTCCAACACTTGGTCCAACTTGTAGATGTCACTATTTCGTTTGACAGGCCCTCCATCTTTCAAAACAGTAATCTCATCGAAAAACCTCTCTTGCTGGGAAAAACAGATGATGGCACCTTCTGCCCTCTCAAGGTCACCCACCGTCAGTGGCTGTAGCAATCCACGAAGTAGCAATTTTTCCCTTTGCATTTCGGCATAAAGATAGTCGTTTCTTTGGCCTCCATTATCGTGGCCACTGCTTTCGGAGGCTTTCAGAATTAGGGCTGGGCGATAAAACGATAACGATATGTATCGCTATAGGAACGTGCTCGATATCAATAAAAAATGTGTTCGATATAACGTTTGATATTTTTTTTCTTCAACGAAAGAAATGACAGGTTGCGAAGCAAGTTTGGTTGCATTAACAAAGGCACGCACTCTCTGGTAACCTAGCGACGTAGGAAGTGACACACAAACAGGCAATCATGTAACGTGTACGTTTGATTGCGCCATTTCGTCGTCTCATGCTGCTGGATTCCTCTTGTAACCGGCGATTGATAAACAGAAAATGAGTGCCCTTCATCTGCCTGCCGTTGCAGGCTAGAATTTGCTAATTCACTCTATTCGCGTTTGATGTGAAAACACAGCATAATGAACAAACAGGCTGCGAATCTGCGATGTCAAGATTGTAATGCTGGAGTCGGCTGGAGTATGTGTGTGTGCATGCGAGAGAGAGTAAGCACATGCGCAATCTAACTTTGTGTGTGTGTGTGTGTGTGTGTGTGTGTGTGTGTGTGTGTAAGTAAGTGTGTAAGAGCGAGATAGAGACAGACACGCGACACGAGACACGAGACAGACGCGAGTGCGATCAAACAGTGGAGACATAAAAACATACGCTGTTATTTTGTTAATACAGGACATCATTCAATCTGCAAAGTGTTTACTTATATTTGTGTAGGCCTATACTCGCAATAAAACACAACATTGTGCTTTTGTCACACTGTAAACTCTTGGCAAACCGTAACCTACAACTGTCACAGCGTGTGCTCACATAAGAATAGCACGCATACAATAACGTACGCCATAGAAGTAGTCATCTTAAAGGCATTTCAAAATGTCATGAACACTTAACACTAGGTGGCCATAACAGAGTTCCATCTTTTGCACATTCATCATTTCGCTTTGGTTTTCATTTCTTGTACTTGAAACAGAGCACTAATCTGTTTATTTTTAAATTACACATTGATTAAAAAAGAAAATCAAATGTGTTGGTAGTATTATTTTATATGGAAATCAATTATTTATAATTCTGATGAGAATAAAGTTAGGGTTGTAAGGGTTACAAAACAAATATATTGATCTGAAATATTGCAAATTAATTTTAAATTCATTCAGGTACAATTACCAAACATATCTCGAGGTCTTTTTTATCTTTTTATTAGTTTAATTAATAAACTAATTATATAAAACTATTATCAGTGCATTTGTTAATAAACTGGTTCTATGCCTTTATTAATAAAACTTATTTAAAAAATACAAGTCTTAACACATTTATAAAAATGCTTTCTATATTTCTGTTTTGCTTTTCACTCCGAAATCGTACCGAACCCTGATGTCTGAACCGAACTGTGCGCCATATGTACCGTTCCACCCCTAGTATTGTCGTCATACTATGAATTACGTTAAGCTCTGCTAAAAGTGGTACCGCCAGACCCCGAAATCGGCTGAATGGTTTCCTAAACGGTACAAAAAAAAAAATTGTTTTACTCGAGGGGTGGTGGAAAATGAGCTTAATTCCCCAAATGGTGGAATATCCCTGTAACGTTAGCTAGGCTTATCGTTAGCCGTGTGCTCGGCCCTGACTTCTTATGATACAGTGCATGTGTAAGATACAAACTTTCGGGTTAGTTTTTGATAAGTCTGCTGATTTTTGTTAAATCACGCTTAGAAATGTATCATTTGCATATTAAAATCACAAAAAATCGAGCAGGGGGCACGTACAACCACAAACTTACCCTGTAACGATACAGAAATAAGCTGTTCCTTGTTAGCTCATGTCCATCAAATAATATTATCAGACACAGCTTTTTATTTCAATAAGGTATTACTAAATGTTGAAATTAACAATAAATAAAATTAATAAATGAATTAGAAGTATTTTAATTGGTAATTCATGTAATTAATATAGGGGGCGCATGGGTACTGCAGGGGGACATGGAAAATCAGCAGAAAAAAGTACATTTGTCCATCCATTGACAGCTACACAACTACAACTTTGACGCTTTAAAAAGGTCATAAAGAGATTGTAAAACCAATCCATTTGAATTGAGTGGTTCAGTCCAAATTGTCTGAAGAGACTCAATTGCTTTATGTGATGAACAGATTGAATTTAGGCTTATTCACATTGTAACATTGATCAGTGAACATAAACAGAAGCTCAGAACCTGCTTGACATGCGAGAACAAACCTCATTGGTTCTTGCATGTCCAAAAAAGTTTGAGAACCACTGACTTATGTAAACAAATGTAACCTTATTGTAAAGTGTTACTGGATTTTCTAATTAAATGATAAGGGACAATTAAATATTTATTTGGCTTTCCAGAAATGAGTAAAAAAAAAAATTGGTTTGTTTTACTGTTGTGTCTCTGTCCTCCCCAGGGACAATCTGTGAATTACTTTGTCCCTCCTCCACCATTAGAGAAACAACGAACCATTAAACATGAGGTGAGACCCAAGGAGAAGATCATTTATCCAGGTAAAAAGGTTTTTTAACAGGTTTCATTTGATCAAATGTGTTGTAACCAAACAGAACATGTTCTTGGATCAACATCCTGATTGGTCCTAGAGCAGAATTCAAACGCTATTTTTGGGGTAGGGGAAAAATATTTTCATTAACATGTCACAGGGTAGATAGAGGCTGTTGATCCAAGAACATCTCCAATGTGCATTAATGTATAATAAATATTTGCATTCACGTCCTCTCTCTTTTCAGCTGTTCGTGAGATGTTGTTGACTGCGATCAAGGAAATGAAGGTTGGGAAAGGAGCGTCAATCAATGCAATATTTGCATATCTAAGGACCATGTACAAGTACGACACCCTAAAGAACCGTAACCATATTAAGAAAATCTTGACCAAACTCATTAGTGAGAACATTGTGGAACAGATTAAAGGACGAGGGCTAGCAGGATCCTTCAAACTGGGGAAGAACTACAAAGAAAAGAAGAGGAAGCCCGCCGCTCATCGAACTGTGTGTAATTTTCACTTTTATAGAGATTTTTTATTTTCTTTTGTTTTGTTATATTTTCGAAAACATTTATTTTACATTTATTATAAATATCAAAAATATTTTTTTATTATACATTAGTATTTATTTTTGTTTTTTAACCAGGAAAAAAAAAAAATCTTTTTTAAAGGATTGGCCAAGATAGGAGCCAAAAAAAACACAAAACCAATTTAAATAAGATTGTAAAAAGATTCAACATTAAAAACATTTATAATTCTTTGACTCATCTTCCAGTGTTTCAGAGATACCAGATTGTGTAGCTTCATATAGCCTCAATTATTATAATTATAAGATTAAATATATATTTAATTATACATGTATAGTAGAATAAAATGAATAGTTATGTCTTTAAAAAAAGTTGATAGTGGATACTAATCTTATTCTGCATTTAAGGAACAATATTTTCTAGCATAAGGATGTTAGGGATAGTTTACCCAAAACGTTTTTTTTTTTTTAAAGAATAATAGTGAAAATTTTATAAAATAAATAAGACTATTGAAATGTGAAATGAAACACATTTTTTTCATGTTTTGTAATATTTTTGCAGAAATCATTTGACAATGCCACTCCCAGGAGAACATCTCGTCGAGTTTCTGCTCAGGATAAAGAGGCATCGCTGACCTCTTATACCACAGCATCAGATTCTGAAGACAGCGTGGCTCCTCTCCTCACAGAAGAACTGAAGAGTGAGTCAGGTTCCCTTCTGGATGCAGAGAATCCACAGCAGAAGACGTCAGTGGACATCACAGATGAAGATGATAAAGAAGCAGCAGACAATCCCCAACATCAAATGACACAAAACATCCATA
Organism: Cyprinella lutrensis; assembly: GCA_027497675.1. Taxonomy (NCBI): domain Eukaryota; kingdom Metazoa; phylum Chordata; class Actinopteri; order Cypriniformes; family Leuciscidae; genus Cyprinella; species Cyprinella lutrensis. Next base: position 22,008,638 of record JAOTRC010000013.1, on the reverse strand, counting down.
TTGAGAGTACTGAAGCAGATCTTACTCAAAACTCAAAGCCTGAACCTGAAACCCCAACTAGAGCGTCTGTGATCCCGTTTAACACCTCAGATTACCGCTTTGAGTGCATCTGTGGAGAGCTCGGGTTGGTGGACTATAAGCCTCGGGTTCAGTGCCTCAATTGTCTGCTGTGGCAACACGCGGAGTGTGTCAACTATAAAGAGGAGAACCTAGAAACAACCCCGTTTTATTGCCCTCATTGTCTGGTGGCCATGACACCTGTGTCTACTGGAGCCACTCTTATCATCTCACCCAGCTCCATCTGTCACCAGTGGGTGGACGAAATTAACCGGCACATTCATACCTCCTCCCTTAGAGTGCTGGTAAGGACCAACTAGAGAGCTACTACTACTATTTAGTCAGTTTAACCTGTAGTGGGGAGCTGCATTGTTTATTTAAAAGACTTAAAGGGATAGTTCACCCAAAAATGAAAAATATATCATTAGCACTTTTCACAATATAGATTGCATCAAAGCAGCTTCACAGTATCAATCATAACATAATAACCATGTTCGTTTCTTAGTGGAAAAACATCCACGTTTGGTAGAGCTGATCAATGCTATTACTGATTGGTTAATTACTATATTATCTACTAATATCCCCAACTGAGCAAGCCAAAGGTAACAGTGGAACCGAAAAAACTCCATCAAGTAACCTAATGGTGTCCTAAAACGCCATCAAGTGACCTAATGGTGTCCTAAAACTCTACGAGGTGACCTATTGGTGTCCTAAAACACTATCAACTGACCTAATGGTGTCCTAAAACTCCATCAGGTGACTCAATAGTATCCTAAAACGCAATCAAGTGACCTAATGTTGTCCTAAAACTCCACGAGGTCAAATTGGTGTCCTAAACCACCATCAAGTGAACTAATGGTGTCGTAAAACTCCACAAGGTGACCTATTGGTGTTCTAAAACTCCATCAGTTGACCTAATGGTGTCCTAAAGCTCCATCAGGTGACCCAATGGTATCCTAAAACACCATCGAGTGACCTAATGGTGTCCTAAAGCTCCATGAGGTCACCTATTGGTGTCCTAAAACACCATCAAGTGACCTAATGGTGTCCTAAAACTCCATCAGGTGACCTAATGGTGTTCTAAAACTCCACGAGGTGACCTATTGGTGTCCTAAAACACCATCAATTGACCTAATGGTGTCCTAAAACTCCACGAGGTCACCTATTGGTGTCCTCAAACACCATCAAGTGAACAAATGGTGTCATAAAACTCCATCAGGTGACCCAATGGTATCCTAAAACACCATCAAGTGACCTAATGGTGTTCTAGAACTCCACAAGGTGACCTATTGGTGTCGTAAAACACCATCAAGTGACCTATTGGTGTCATTAAACGCCATCAAGTGACCTAATGGTGTCCTAAAACTCCACAAGGTCACCTATTGGTGTCCTAAAACTCCATCAGGTGACCAAATGGTGTCCTAAAACTCCATCAGGTGACCCAATGGTATCCTAAAACGCTATCAAGTGACCTAATGGTGTCCTAAAACTCCACGAGGTCACCTATTGGTGTCTTAAAACACTGTCAAGTGACCTATTGGTGTCCTAAAACACCATCAAGTGACCTAATGGTGTCGTAAAACTCCATCAGGTGACCCAATGGTATCCTAAAACTCAGGTGACCTAATACCTAATGGTGTCCTAAAACTACACAAGGTGACCTATTGGTGTCCTAAAACACCATCAATTGACCTAATGGTGTCGTAAAACTCCACGAGGTGACCTATTGGTGTCCTAAAACTCCATCAGGTGACCTAATGGTGTCCTAAAACTCCATCAGGTGACCCAAGGGTATCCTAAAATGCCATCGAGTGACCTAATGGTCTCCTAAAACTCCACGAGGTCACCTATTGGTGTCCTAAAACACCATTAAGGGATAAATCACGTATGATTAATACTGCAGTTTTCCATATATTAATTTATTTTTTTTACGTGAAACTTGTTTTTAGGTGTATCAGGGCGTGAAGAGACATGGTTTCATCCAACCCCACATTCTGGCTGAGCAAGATGTGGTCATCACCACTTACGACGTGCTGCGCACTGAACTCAATTACGTCGACATCCCCCACAGCAACAGCAAAGATGGCCGTCGATTCCGCAACCAGAAGCGTTACATGGCCGTACCGAGTCCTCTAGTGGCCGTGGAGTGGTGGCGCGTCTGCTTGGATGAGGCTCAGATGGTGGAGTGCACCACAGCTAAGGTCATCACATCAGTCACATTAATCTTACTGATATTTATCCTGTTCATTTTTAATCTCAGAGACCGCACAATCCTTTTTATGAAATGGTTTATTGTCTGTGCAGGCAGCAGAGATGGCTTTGCGTCTCACATCTGTTAATCGTTGGTGTGTCAGTGGAACACCTGTGCAGAGAGGTTTGGAAGGTAAGCAGAATTAATATTTCATTCAAAAAAAAAGTCTTGATACACACTACTGTTCAGAAAAAAAACATTTGTTCTGCTTAATATTTACATGGAATATTTTTGAATGCTCAAGTTGTTCTATTGAGTGTTTATATATACCAAGTTCTGTCATGAAACTCTACAAAAAAACTTTAAAAGCGATTTTCTCAGGTTTTTAATTGGGGAAAAAAGAGCAGACGACCATAATTCAAATGTATATATCTTTACAACCATTCAAGGTATGACTTTGACTAAAATATCATTTGAAAGCTTGAAAAAGTGAAAAAGTTACATACAGCACCTTTAAAAGAACTTCCCAGTTCATTTGACATTTTTGCGACTTCTGTCATCACAAATAAAATATCTTGGCATTAACGTCAGCAATGAATCAGCCTAATTTAAACAGAGGACAGTTTTATTTTGTGATGATAATCATTTTTGGTTTGTTTTATCTTTTAGACTTGTATGGTCTGGTCCTGTTCTTGGGAGTTGATCCCTATTGGGTGAAGTACTGGTGGGACCAGTTACTCTATCGTCCGTATCGCCATGGCAATACAGGACCACTGTACAATGTCATTGGTCAATTACTGTGGCGATCTGCCAAGAAAGATGTCATTGATCAGGTTAGCAGGTTAAATCTTTGACTTTAATTGTTTAATCTTAACCAACATCTCATCTGTGCTTTAATTTGGTGTCATATACTTCATTTCCAGATCCAAATCCCTCCTCAAACAGAAGAGACCCATTGGCTCAACTTCTCCCCTGTGGAAGGACACTTTTACCACCGTCAGCATGAGGTTTGCTCCCAGGATGCTCTTGTCAAGCTAAGGAAGATCTCTGACTGGTCCCTAAAGCTGGGAAGTTTGGACCGACGTACCGTCACTACCATACTATACCCTCTTCTGCGTCTACGCCAGGCCTGCTGCCACCCGCAAGCTGTCAGAGGAGAATTTCTGCCCTTCCAGAAGAGGTTCTTCAATGTTTATTTTAAATGGGAGATGAAGTGTTTCAGTTGACTTCATCCACATTGATTTGTTTGTTTCCTGTTCTAGCACAATGACAATGGAGGAATTGCTGAAGTCGTTGCAGAAGAAATGTCGGGTGGAGTGTGAAGAAGCCCACAGGCAGCTGGTGTGTGCTCTGAATGGTCTGGCTGGAATCCACATCATTAGAGGTGTTTTGAGCCTAGTTTCTGAACATCTACAGTCTGTACCTGTACCTGTACCTGCCTCGACTGCTGTAGACATTAATGAACGGTTTCCTGTCCTTGCCAGGAGAGTTTGTAGATGCAGCGGAGATGTACAGGGATGTGCTACGATCATCTGAAGAACATAAAGCAAGACTGAAAACTGATTCCCTTCAGGTAAATCATTCACGTCTGTCTGTAGTTCTGTTCTCTATATCCCTCGTTTTTTCTGTCGTTCTATTCGCTCTATCTATCGTTTTGTCTGTCTGTCGTTATATTCGCTCTTCTATCATTTTGTCTGTCTGTCTGTCGTTCTATTCGCTCCATCTATCTTTTTGTATGTCTGTCATTCTATTCGCTCTATCTATCGTTTTATGTCTGTCTGTCTGTCGTACTATTTGCTCTATCTAGCGTTTTTTCTGTCTGTCGTTCTATTCGCTCTATCTATCGTTTTGTCTGTCTGTCGTTCTATTCGCTCTATCTATCGTTTTGTCTGTCTGTCTGTCGTTCTATTCGCTCTATCTATCGTTTTGTCTGTCTGTTGTTTTATTCGCTCTATCTACCGTTTTGTCTGTCTGTCGTTATATTCGCTCTATCTATCGTTTTGTCTGTCTGTCGTTCTATTCTATGTCCATCTATCCATCCATCCATCCATCCATCCATCATTTGTTCGTTCGTTCATTCGTTCTGCCTGATGTTCTATTTGCTTAATCTATTGTTCTGTTCATTCTATCCTTCTACTCACTTTATCCATTCATCCAGTTCCAAATTTTCTTTTTTTATTTTTATTCTACTTATTTGAATTCGTCTTTATTGTTGTTTTGCACCTCCTGTTAAAGAGATGTTGAAAATTTTTCCAGAGTTTTTATTTTGGTATGCAATTTATTGTTGCTTTTCAACATAATTGTTTTTTTTTTTTTTTGTCTGAAATTATAGAGGCTTCATGCAACTCATAATCTGATGGAGCTTCTAAATGCAAAGCATCCTGGGATTCCACCAACCCTGAGAGATGACTGTCTCAAAGATGAGGTTGGCTTAAATATAATACATTTTTAATAAGAAACTGAGTTCTATCATTTCTAGTTCCATGTGTTTTCTTCCTAGGCTGAGCAGCTGAAGCAGCATTACATGGCGAAGGTGAATTCAGAGGTTTCAGAAGCACATCAGAACCTGCAACCTGTTCTTCAGCACATCAAAGAGCTCAAACGCAAGGTAAAAGCTCAGTTACCACAGAGCTTATTTTTCATCTTAGTCTTTTAGTTGAGTTCTTTTTGTATTCAGTTTAATAATTGATAATTGTGTGCTTTGCCCAAGGTGAACGTTAACTCTCCCTGGTGGCTGGATGTCATACAGCAGGCCATTCAGTACTCAATGGATGATGACCTTGTGGCCCGCATCCAAAATGAGCTCACTTGCAGTTATAAACAACAAGCCAACAAGCTCTCTCTAGCAGACAAGTAATCTTCCATTATTCACTTTAATCCTTTTTAACAGACAAATGTTTACCATTTAACAAAAACGTCTCATTTGTAGGTTTCGAGATGCTCGTGGTCTTCAGTTTCTGCTCAGCACTCAAATGGATGATTTGATGAAATCCCAGAAAACGGTCCAGGATGCTGTAAAGAAGCTGGAGGGGCCACCATCTCAGCAAGTCATAGAGGAAACAACACTTTGCCACCTACGACCTGTTCGACTGCCACTGAACAAGTAAAATCTTTTCAATGTTTTATAGGAGAAGTGCATACTTTATATTACAGTAGCTGCAGGACCAAACTGAATTGGAAAAATAGTGACTGTTTCCAACAGTGTGATTCAAAAATCTAAGGCCCCTTAGTGAAAATGGATGCATTTAAGATGTACTACATTTTCCATTGCACATTATAACAGCAATACATTGCCTCTATGTTCCATATGTTTTGTTTTTGCATTTTTTACTTTCTAGCGTTTAGGAAATTACACATTACACCTTAAACGTCATACTTGCAAATTGTTGTAATTGTTCACCTCATTTGAATTTAAAATATGTTCTTTTAATATTTTTTCCGTAGCTGTGTGTTTTGCAAAGCTGATGAACTTTTTACGGACTATGAATCAAAACTTTTCTCTCACACGTAAGTTACAATATCACATTAAATCAGTTGGTCATTAGATGTTGTGCAATTTATGATATTTCACCAAGAAATGAAAGTTCACCCTCATTTCGTTCCAAACCCGCATGACTTTTCTTTCTTCTGTAGAACACAAAGGAGATGTTTAGCAGAATGCCAAGCCACTCTCATCCATAAAATATAGGGTTACACTTTATTTTAATGTGTCCCTGTCACAATGTAATTATAGATTTAAGTACTGAGTAATAATAATTAACTACATGTACTAACTATAGGGTTAGGGTAGGTTAAGGATTTGGTTGAGGGTTAATTGCATGTAATTATGCCTGATTTATAGGTATTGCTATATTAAATACATGTAACTTATGTAACAAGGACACTTTAAAATAAAGTGTTACCAAATATAGTGTCCTCATAGATAATAAATATCATAAAAGTTGGCAAAATAACTGAATGCATTACATTTCAAGTAATCTAAACCAATGAAAGAAAGTCATGGGTTTCTAAAGACATTTGGGTAAACTATTCTTTATAAAACACTATACTCAGAAAGTAAAGTCAGTAAACTTTATTTTTTGGTGACACTTACAGTAAGGTTTCATTTGTTAACATTAACTACATTAGCATGAACAGTACTTCTGTAGCATTTATTAATCTTGGTTAATGCTAATTTCTATTGTCATTGTGATCTAACATGAACAAACAAATAACAGTTGTTTTTAACATTAACAAAGGCTAACAAATGCTGTAAAAATATATTGCTCATAGTTAGTTCATGTTAAATAATGCATTAACTAATGTTAACAAGCCAGACCTTATTATAAAGTGGGGTTTTTTATGCGTTTTGGGCAGAGTAAAGGGGCAGACGGCCATCTTTGAGGAAATGATTGAAGATGAGGAAGGTCTGGTAGACGACAGACTCCCCACCACCAGTCGAGGATTGTGGGCGGCCAGTGAGACAGAACGAGCCCTTAAAGCCACCCTGTCCTTCGCCAAGGTCCGCCGCTTGGAGTCTGGCCTCATAGAGGAGGGAAACTCTTTCATGGAGCTCTTTGAGTCATGGAAAAAAGAATATAAGGTTTGTGATTGAATGATGAAGTGCTTTAATGTATTCATCAAAATGCCTGTCTCACGACCATCTGGTGCTCTTTCAGCTGCTGCATGAGTACTGGATGTCTCTGCGGGATCACGTCTCGGCCATAGATGAGCTGGGCATGGCCACCGAAAGGCTGCGTGTGCGGTTACCTGATGAGCCCAAACCCAAAGTGCTGCATATCATAGAACCTCACGAGGTGATGATGACAACAAAAAGTGTCCTATCGGTCATCCTAAATGTGACTTGAGAGAAATAAGAGTCTTTAGTTTGTCTCTTTTTACATGTGATCAGGTGGAGCAGAATAGGATAAAGCTGCTCAATGACAGGGCAGTGGCCAAATCACAACTGCAAAAAAAGCTTGGGCAGTTACTCTATCTCAATAACCTGGAGAAGGTAAAATGATGATGTCTTTCTCATTTTAAAGGAACTTTATTTAACATTTAGTATTATGTATTTACACAAAAGTCAATCCATTTCCATCCTCTCTCTGAACCTTGGACCGAAGTATTTTTTGCTATACCTTTAAAGGGATACTCCACTTTTTTTTTTTCTTTTTTTTTTTTGGAAATCGGCTCATTTTACCACTCCCCCAGAGTTAAACAGTTGGGTTTTACCGTTTTCAAATTCATTCAGCCGATTTTCTGATGTTTAGAAGAATATCAGTAACCAGACAGTTTCTGGTCTCATTGACTTCCATAGTAGGAAAAAAATATACTATGG
>JAOTRC010000013.1:21898357-21917734 GCA_027497675.1 Cyprinella lutrensis | reverse complement strand
CTACTTTTGCAAAAAACTGCTTCTACGGGGCCATAACATAAGCTACAAGGTAATGGAGCATTTTATACATTTTTGTGACGTGTTTCTTTAGAAATAAATAATGGACAAATGGAGTCTTCAAAGTACATCTCAGATGCAAAGTTATTCGTCAGAGTGTCGCCAAAATAAATGGGAGTCAATGGAAATGCTAACTCAAGTGAAGTTCTGCTACAAGATGGCGGCACCCTCTTCACTTTACGGTCGATGGATTACCCCCTTGGGTCCAACTCTAATCCCACCTGGTCCCTCGTCCTGTGCCCAATCCTGTTTCTGTTCCTTTTCTCTTGGCTCCACTTCATTGGAATAAACTCCCACTCTATATAAAACAGTACACTATTACACTCCCTTAAAACTCATCTTTTCACCCTATCCCATCCCACTGTGTGCCCTAGTTCCTAATCCCTGGTCAGGACCCTGCTGCTTGCCCAACCCTGCTCTAGCCTCTGTCCTCGCTGTAGCACCCTTCTACTTACTCACCCCTACCTAATAATCATACCTTCTTTCCTCAACCTTTTCTTTCCAATGTACCGTTTAGTTTAAACTGTGCCTTGGTTAAAGGTGCTATTTAAATACAATAAAATAAAATAAATCAGGACTTTGGCTGGGGTTTTGTAAGACAATAAGCTTCATTGTTTTTGAAGCATCAATTTTACAAGCTGTCTGGTCTCTGCTGGTGCCATGGAAAGCACCACAGCACCATGTTGTTTTCAACCATAGTAAGTTGTTCTTTGATAGGTGAGTAGTAGGCCAATTAGATTTGAGACACATACAGTAGCTATAGTGAAAAGTATATGGATACCCCCTTATAATAAGCAGTTTGTTTGTTCAAGACATATCTATGAGGACATATCTTAATGCAGTGTATTCATCATATATTATGGGCTTTAATTATTAAGCAGGAAGGCCTGGTTCTGTCCCAGCATGGCAGTAATGGTAATGCTTTATGGTGTAGAGGAACTAAGTGGCCTGCACAGTTCAGACCTGAACCCTGCTGAATACCTTCAGGATCATTTGAAACTCTAACTGCAATCCAGGCCCCTTAATTCATGATTCTAAATAGAATCAAATCCCTATATCCAATTTCAAAATTTAGTGGAAGGCCTTCCCAGGACTTTAAACTTTTATGGCAGCGAAGGGAGAGATTCATGCTTTTTGCATGCTTTTAAAATGTCTGACAAGCAATTTATATTAGGGGTGAAACAGCATGTAAAAAATCTAACCGTACCATTCTCCACCCACGGTTCATCTCAAATCTGACAAATGCAGATGAAACCTGAACAGCACATGTTGCTATCTGTGTTTAAAACTTCCAATCTGCTAATTTAAAAAAGTGCAAGACATGAAAGAGACACGCGATGAGAAAATGTGTGTGTGCACTAATCCAAATCGTTTTCAGGCACATTCAGGCATATGTGCCTGAAAACGATGATAGACCACCTGAAAAAACGGAAAACTATTGTATTTATTTGTGCTGTTGCTTATAGTTGGATTATTTGTTTTTATTCTTTTTTTTTTTTTTTTTTTAATTTGACAGTAGGGCCCAGTCCCCTGAACACAGAAGATTTCAAACCATATATTTAAACCGTTACAGCCCTAATTTTCTACATGGACCTAACTTTGTCATTCACAACAGAAAATTACAACAAAATCAGAAGCACATTGTAGCAAACCTGATAATTAGGGAGTGTCCACATAGACTACTTTTCGCCATTTCATTTATGAATGAGTGAGCCATGTGAATTGAATTTCTGGCTTGACCTTCGATTGTTTTTGTTCTCGTCTTAATTAGCCTGCTTAATTGGATTTAATACTACTGGAAGACATTGATATTAAAATATTTCTTGGTAGTTTAATTTCTTTAAAGACAAATTATATCACAACAAATATATTTTTGTACGTAGGAAGGGTTTTTTTTCTCTCAAAGGGTCACAGAGGTCTATTATTTTTTTCAACTCTGAAATTAACGTTTGTCTTGTCTAAAAAAGCATTGGCTATAGTATTGCACATAGTCTACGTCATGAGTTGTTTTTACAAGCTTTAAGTTCACCTTAATGCAATCATTGGACTATACATAAAAACACACGAGAAGCATAATTACGAGATAAATACATTCATTGTAGTTGGTTGTCCCTCGGTCATCCCAGGACTCTCGTTCTCTCTCCATTGATCCGTCGAGGCGTGCCAGTGTGTTCATGTGATGCAGGAAGGATGCGTCCTAAAAGAGTTTGTATCGAGCCAAACTGCATCACTTCTGAGTCCGACCACCGCTCAGCACTCATCTTTGGATATCCTCTCTTTCGCTTTGCAGTTGCATTGGGTGAAAGGGAAGAAAGCGAAGAGACGGATTGTGAAAATGGGAGTTACGGCATCATCCAGCAGCAGATGCGAGGAGGACGAGGCGGAGGAACTCGCTGGCACTGCAGCATCGAGCGAGGCTCAGGGGGACGGCAGTGCCGATGACAAGGTAGAATACATGAAATCAGTCTCCTGCTTGCAGAGTAATGCTACACAAACTTTCAAAGGCACGATCTCTGAATCTAAGGACACGCAAGGGCTGCATCTCAAAACATAGCGAGCTGCCTACCTAGATAGCATTTCTGAGGTAATGCAGAACATGCATATGATGTTAAGAATGTTTGATAGGTAGACACTGAGGATCAAATTATTGCTCAGTGTTTGCTCCTTTTTTAGCTCGGGAGAAGAGATTTCTCAGTTATCCTTGTTTCTCCTTGAGGGATACATGAAATACAATCAAATGATTTGTTGAGAGTAGCCTATAGAGTCATACAATTAATGGGGATAGCAGTTAATTTAGTTTTGATCATTCAATGAGAAATGTGAAATACAGAATGAGTTTTGATTGTTTTGATTGGTGTTTTGGCAAATTTGAGCACAGTTTGAGACACTGTTGACAACTATTCTGAAACTAAAGGCTAGAGTGGACACATGTGACATTGCTTCTCTCATAAGAAAAATTTGAGACTGAAGCTATAATCTCCATTTGATCTCAATCTCATTGCGGATAGCACGCATTATACATACATACATACATACACACAGACACACACACTATATAAGATAATCTTTCTTTCAGGGAAGTAGCTCACTAGATTTTTAAATGTAGCCCTCTGAAATAAGTTATGATGAGTGTTTTGCTTGATGTAATCTAAATGTATTATTTATGGAGGGAAAATGTCAAAAAAAAAAAATAAATGTCAAAATTCCAATATCCTCATTTGCAGCTATTTAACTGCAGTAAGTTAAAGGTGAAAGGAAAAAGATTAGGTGACTTTGTGCTATTTATAGGTGTTTGACCTAAATATACTTTAGTGAACATAATTTGCATTAGGTCATGGTAGTTCAGATTAGATAGTTTATCTTAGTTTTTTTTTAAGAGAAAAAAATTCTATGGAACATTTTCTTTATTTTGTCTGGTTCTTTACTTTCAAAACATTGAGGAAGAATCTGTCATCTTGTGGCATGAAACCTGCAGGAGTAGACATATTTGGGTAAAATCACACACGTGTACGCAACAAATCATCTGCCAAGTCCCAATAATAATACAGTAACCCTAATAATTGATGCTTCCCCAATGTCTTTCGAGCGATATGGTAAATTCGGTAACACTTTACATGTGGGTGTGCATAAGACTACATGACACCTTCATAACCATGACATGACATATGTCTTAAATATGATGGAGGGTTTATGCATATTTATGACAACTGTCAAAGTGTCATTCGCTCAATAATGACATTTCTAATGCAAAAATGACATTGTTTAAGATGTCTTTGTTATGACACCTTGACATAAACCATAACATCATTACCTGTTAGTGTGTTTGTCATGACAACTTGACATAAAATTAAGTTGAACTGTCATATGGCTTTGACATTGGCTGTCATGGGGCCATTATAACTATGTCATGAATATTTATCATGACCTCAACTACAGTGGTACACATTGAATTTGTCATTAAAAAATTATAATGGCTTCATGACAGCCAATGCCAAAACCAACCACCTGACAGTTTAATGTAATGTTAACCAATTAAGCTAGGTGGTTTCTTAAGTTTGATAATTAATCTGCTATGTCATGTTTATGACAGGTTGTGTTGTTTTACTAATGTCAAGTTGTCATGACAAAGACACTGACAGATTATGACGTATTGGTTAATGTCAATTTGTCATAACAAAGACATCTCAAACAATGTCATATTTGCATTAAAAATGTCATAACTGAGCGAATGACACTTAAAGACAGCTGTCACAAACATGCATAAAATTACCTTCATATTTACACCTGGACTCTAAACTTTAAATTAGATTTAAAATTATTTAATCACTACTTCACTGCTTCTTATCATGCGGATTGAATTACTGGTTTGGCCTTTGATGTTTGTTTTCTTGTTCATCTGAATTATTGTATTGTATAAAAGTGTAGGTTAAGAATTTAAAATGCAATTTCCTTTGGTTTTTTTGAAAGACGGTTTATTTCAACATATCACAACTCTGTTTGTCAGTTGTTTTGGACTAATGTGTGCACATTAATGGATAGGGATATTTGTTGTACTCTTATTCCCAAAGGATGGATGGAATTTTCCCTTACTGTACTGGGTGCATTGATTTTCCATGTAAAACATGATTAGGTCAGCCATGGTTTAACAGGAAGTCTGTGAAATGGCTTTTAGTCAGGAGAGCTATCTGGTACTCGGATTCCATGAATGTGTTCATTTATTCTGTTTTGATAGTTATCCCAAGGGACCTCTCCTTCAAACTACATTGTGATTAGGTGGTTAACATTAAGCAAATGTAGTCAAATGATATTGTGGTAACCTTTTAAAAATTTTTGGGGAATTTCTTAACTTCAATCTGTCACTACAGTACTGATTTTTTTATTTATTTTTTGGCCCGACTGAGCCAACTGATTTTAACCATAACCTTTTGAGTATGTTGCTGTTCATTATTCATTATCTTACTATATACTTTGAGACAATAGACATTTATAGCATAATTTTGTATTATTTTAGTTTGTGTAATGTTTGTACAATGGAGTCATAAGGACAGATAGCTAAATCCGTTGTTTACCTTGTTGGTCACTCCTTAATTTGTACTGTCTTTTCCTTAGTTGTTACAGAAAAATGGACAGATCTCCAATTTGAATGTAAAGACAAGGAGCCATTCAGATGAATTAAATGGGCACTATGAGGAAAGAGTACTTGCAGATGGTAGGTGGTACTATCTTATTGGTATTCTCCCTCATTGTTTCATTATATAGTAGTAGATATCTAAGCACAAATACTTCATACACACACACATATAGCATACATACTCAACTTTCTTGAACTTTCTTTCTTTTTATTTTTTTGTTAGTTGGCTCAGGGTTTGTCACTCTGAAAGAAGATGGCACAGAAACAACCGAAGACCTTCAGGAAATGGATGCTCTTCAACCAAACATTAAAAATGAGAGCACAGAGATGGTCAATGCAGATGGCGAAGAACCTAAGGAGGACAACCAAGTGAATGATATCAATGAAGTTGGCTTCAAAAAAATATTCCGATTTGTTGGATTTAAGTTTACCCTAAAAAAAGACACATGTGAAAAGACTGAAGCAAATGAGCAAGAAGAAAGAGTTGCAAGTCCCTCAGAGGACTCCAATGACACTCAAGAGAACAGTGCAGTGGCAGCAAATGAAAACACGACTGACGAGACTCACAAAAGTGAGGCGTTTTCCCAGCCTGATGCAGCAGAACCCCTTCAGCAAACAGACAATGAAACGGAGCTGGATCCGGACATACAGTTAGTGGAACATCATGTGGAGGACACTCCTGATAAAGAAATGGCAAAAGAAAGTCCTGAGCCGGAGGAACAAATGTCACCAATCAAGCAATTCTTTACACAGGGTATCTTTGCCAGTTTAAGAAAAAGAAAGAAAGAAGAGGAAATACAAAAAGAGAGCAAGGAAGACGAACTCAAAAGAATCGAGAAAATTGATACAGAGGATGCTGAACGTGAGGACAGTAAATGCATGTGTATTGATATCCCTTATATTTTATCAGAGGAAGAAAAAGATGCAGTGGAGAAAGCCGATGACACATTGTTACCTGAAGGAGAGCTTCTGAATTTTATAGAGAAAGAAAAGGTACAAGGAAGTCCACTTAAAAGACTTTTTAGGAAATTTTCCACAAGAAAACAGAGAGAAAGTAAAGCTGCAGAAAAGGTGATTGAGGCAGAGGAACAAGTCTCTGAACAGCCAAAGGCACTCACGGAATTGACAGAGAAAGAGAAAGATGAGGAACCAGTGATTGGGGAACCAAAACCTGCTGAAGAGGAGCTGGTTGCTGATGTAAGCCCTCAAGAGTCCAAAAAGAAATCTGACACCACAGTTTCCTGGGAGGCACTGATTTGTGGTGGCTCCTCTAAAAAAAGGGCTAGAAAAACAAATGAGAATGAAACGGCAGACAAAGGAGAAGAAAATGAGAAGACAACTGACTCTCCACTTGGAAGTTCATTTGAGGGTGATTATGATCATCTCACGTCATCTAATGAACAAACAGGAAGTCCTGCAGAGGGAGAAATGGGATCCACGTGGAAAATGTTTAAAAAAATGGTCACCCCAAAGAGAAAGGTCAGAACTGGAGAAAGTAGTACCCCTGAGCAGATACCTTCAGACAGTGAGATGAACAAAGACGATTCATTCTCTAAGAAGAAACTTATTCCAGGGCATAAAAAAAGAAAATCCGAAGCAAGGCAAGAACAAACGTCCTCCGACGAGGCTGCTAGGGATAATGAAACAGATGATGAAGATGATGAAACCCCAGCTATCATTCCCCTGTCTGAGTATGAAATAATTGAGCCTGAGAGTCTGAAGGAGGTGAATGAACAACGAGTTGAAATAACAATAGAACATGAGAAGCCAGAGATGGCATTACAAGTGTTAGAAAAGGACACATCCAATGACTTAGTTCCCACAATTGCAGCTACAATGACAAGTAACACTGGACCAACCATCATACATGGTCTATCAGAGGACTTTGAAGAACTCACAGACTTTGTGAGCAAACATCAACAACTGAGTGATATCCCAGAGGAAGGCATCATTGAGGAAAGTATTGTAACACCAGTATCATCTGCTGAGTGGACAACACAGGATGACACCTTATCTGAGGACATTGTGGAGTTGACAGCTGATGCAGTCACTGCCCCAGAACCAGCAAGTGAACAATTCATTGGAGATGACACTACTGAAATGGTCTCGGCAGTCTCGCAACTAACTGAATCACCCTGGACATCTGGACATGTTACGCCAGTGTCGGCTGAATATGGTGTACAAACATCAGATGTGATCCTACAGGAAGCTATTCAATCTATCTGCATGACTCCAAGTGTTCAATCAGTAACTACAAAAGATGAAAGACAAGAATCTCTGGCCGTGTCATGTTCACCTTATATTGTACAGTCATACACACAAGAGGAAAAAACGGTTTTGGTTGCACATAAGAAAACTGAAGCGACGGCAATATGTACAGGTCTAGTCTCTCAAGAAATAGAGTCTGTTGAAGAGCATCTCCCTGCACACTTAGTGGAGGCAATACCTGAAGTGAGCGATGCTGTCCCAACTGAATTAGTTTCTGATAACTTAGCAGATGAACCTGAAGCTGCAGGACATGTGACAGATGAGGTCTATGAAGCTGAAATCACATATGTGAAGACTGAGTATCAGGAAATAATCGTGAATGAAGAAGAATCTGCCACTGAAACTCAGCTGGACATAGAGCAAGTCATTCAATTAGTGGCAGAGCCTTTAGTGGAAGAATCAGAGGAGACTCATATGGAGGGCAAAACAGAGGAATGTACTACTGGTATTGAACTCGAACAAATGATTGATACAATGCAAAGTGAAGCTGGGCTGGACCAGGCTATGTCAGACAACACACTAGGTCCTGAAACAGAGTGTCCATTGTATCCCGAGTTAGAAGAACCGGTCTATGAACAACCATTAGCTGCTAAACCTGAAAAAGAGCTGAAGCTACCAGATGTTGAATTGTCACCTGCTGAGTTTGAGCAAGCTGCACTCACTGAAGTAGTTGAAACTTTGACACAAGGCGTTGTAGACAACATTTCTGACACTACTACAAGTAAAACCTCAGATGTCCCTGAGGAAGAAATTGAAATGATTGCCTCACTCGAGGAGTGTCTGGAAAGCAAAGGGAGTATTATAAGTTCAGATCACACTGTGGCAGAGACGCTGGAGTTAGAAGACAATTTAGAAGCAGAAGTTGTATCAATACAAGCTGATGTCTGTGAAATACAAGTTGGCGCGAAAGATACAGTCCTTTTAGCAGGCGATTCAGAAGTAACTGTAGAGGACATCAGTGAGAAAAGGGCTGAAAACATTCCAGAAGCTGTAGAGGAATCATTAGCCAGAGAACAGATTTCAGCCAAGGAGGTGTCACTTCCAGAATCGGTATTAGTAGAGCAGGCTGAAGAGATCTATAAAGAAGACATTGATACAGATATGGATAATAACAAAGGGGATGACAGTGCAAGTGACAGAATGGACAGGATTTGTGTGAAAGACGTAGAGGAACTTGATGCAAAAGAAGGGCAACTTTTAGCAAATACTGAAAGCAATGAAACAGACAATCAAGATGTTTCTGCTGATACAAATACTACTGATGAATCTCCTGAAATAACTGTTGATGCGGATACTGAAAAAGGAGAGACGGTTCCTGAAATTAGACAATACGCAGTTGTTCCTAAGGTTTCAAAAGATGTATCTGAGCACACAGAAACACCAGCAGAGCTTGAAACTAGTTGTGAAGTCATGCTGACACCTCTAGAGACAGCATTGCCAGAAATTGAAGCAAGACCTGTACCAATAGAAGCAGTTGGTTCTCAAACAGAGGAGTGCAGTGAAGACACCAAACAAAGTCCAGAACCGCCCAAAGAGAATGAACAACCAATGACAAACGAGAATATTAAGACTGGTAAAGTTTTAGAGATGGTTGCCATTATTGAGAACACAACAAAACACTCAGGGACAGAGAAACTTACAGTGGTTGAACCAGTAGCACAGACACTCGCAATATCAGAGCTACCGAAGGCAACAGAACAAGAGGGTGATGCATCTGAAATGACTGTAGTTCATGCTGAAGCAATAGATGGCGACCAAGCCGCAGCAATAACATCAACATTAATGAAAGAAACAGCAGTTCCAGAAGAAAAGGTTACCGTGGCTATTGCTCCAAAATCAGATCCAGAAAAGGATGACTCGGGGCCGACTGTGATTGAAGGGGCTGCAACCACAGTGCTGGCACAAAATGATACTGCTACACAAATGGAAGTTAGTACTGTGAGTGAACACATGAATGAAGCAGATGAAGATGGTAGGCTAAAATGTGAACCTCTTGAACAGCTGATTGAAACAACACTGTCAAATGAGTTACAGTTAGACAAGGCAGAAATTAAAGATGATATTCCAGCAGTAACGGAAGCAACACACAAAGCACAGGTACTACCATTGAGCTCTGAAGTTACAGCAGAAATGCCAGACATTTCTGTTTCTGAGATACAAACACAAGCAGTGAGTGAACTCAGAGCTGCGACACTTGAAGTGACAGAACCAAAGGTTGAAATGCAAGTGGTAACAGAAGTTAAAGTTGAGACAGCTATTGTAACTGAGCTGGAATTGGAGAAAGCTATTGTCACATCAGTGGTTACAGAACTTGAAGTAGAAACGTTAGTGGTTACATCTATGGCAAAGACGACTGATGCTCTCAATTCTGTTGTAACTCCCCAGAATCAAAACATAGACACTGACACGTCAGTATTGACAACAGTGATCAAGGAACAAGTGGAGGAGGTGCCTACTGTTATTTCTGTGGTAGTGACACCAGCTACACCTCTAGATGAAGAAACACAATTTGGAACTCTAGGCAAAGAGTCAATGGTTGAAGCGTCAGTCGAAGACACACCAGTTGTGACTGTAGCAGCAGAAACACCAAATGTTGAATCAGTGATTGTGAGGACTGCTGTGGCCCCGGTAGTAGACATACAGAATGTGCTTCCAGTGGTACCAACACCAGATCTTGGTTCAGTGCTAGTGACAGTGGCTGCATCTTCAGTATTCAGCGCAGCAGTTGTGACTACAGTAGCAGAAGCAGCAGTTGTAGAAACACCAGTTGTTTCTTTCACAGATGTAAAATCAACTCCAGATCTAGTGGCAGGTGTGATAGAGAAAACAAATGTGTCCCCTGTAGTAGATATCCCAGCAGTACAGTCACCAACGGTAGGTCCAGTGATAATGTCAATAGCTGTAACATCTGTGGCGGAGACATCAGCGGTTACTTCAATGACAGAAACTGTACCTTCAGAAGTTACACTAGATGTGACCCCATTTGCAGAAACAACAGTGAGCCAAGTAATTGAAACTCCAGTGGCTTCCATCACATCAGTAAAACCAACTGTAGCTGCAGTGACACAGACACCAGTTGTTGAGATATCAGCTGTAATTCCAGAGACAGTACCAGAGACTGTATCTTCTGTAGTAACTACATCAGCTGAAACTCTAGTAGCATCAGAACAAAATGTGACCCTAGTAGTAGAAACTCCAGCAGTATCTTCGATTGCAGTGGCAGAGACATCACTGGTGGTTGAAGTACCAGATCAGATTTCAGCAATTCTAACAGAAGCAGCAACTCTAGTTACACCAGCAGGAACTTCAGCAGCAGAAACATCAGCTGTGATCCCAGTAGTTGAAACTGCTGTAGTAAAACCAACTTCAGTTGCACTGGCAGAAGTTGTGACCCCAGAGATGATAACATCAACTGTGACTCCAATAGCAGAAAGGGCAGTTGTGAGCATAGTACAAGAAGCTATAGTAGAAGCCCCAACTGCAATTACAGAAGTAGAGAGACCTGTTACGATCCCAGTGGTCCAGACACCACTGGTTTCAGTGACTGTAAAAGAAGCTCCACCTCCTGTAGTTCTAACACCAGTGACTGCAGCAGCAGAAACAGTTGTGAGACCAATAGTAGAAACTCAAGCAGTAAAGTCAATAGTGTCCGTGGCAGAGACACCAGTTGTGACCCCAGAGATGATAACATCAACTGTGACTCCAGTAGCAGAGAGGGCAGTTGTGAGCCAAGTACAAAAAGCTATAGTAGAAGCACCAACTACAATGACAGTAGTAGAGAGACCTGTTACTATCCCAGTGGTCCAGACACCACTGGTTTCAGTGACTGTAAAAGAAGCTCCACCTCCAGTAGTTCTACCAGCAGTGACTGCAGCAGAGACAGCTGTGAGCACAATAGTAGAAACTCAAACAGTAAAGCCAACAGTGTCCGTGGTAGAGACAAAAGTTGTGAGCCTAGGACAAGAAGCTATAGTAGAAGCCCCAACTGCAATGACAGTAGTAGAGAGACCTATTACGATCCCAGTGGTACAGACACCAGCTCTGGTTTCAGTGACTGTAAAAGAAGCTGCTCCTCCAGTAGTTCTACCAGCAGTGACTGCAGCAGAAACAGTTGTGAGCTCAATAGTAGAAACTCAAGCAGTAAAGCAAACAGTCTCCATGGCAGAGACACCAGTGCCTGTAGCTTCAGAAGCAGGAGCACCTGCTGTGACCACAGCTGTGCAGACACCGGTTGTTGAACAGATAGTACAGACACCAACAACTCCAGTCGTGCCTTTGGTAAAAGCGACACCGGTTGTGGCAGTGATAGAGACACCTCCTGTGACTATTGTTGAAGAAACACCCTCAACACAGACATCTGCTTTAGCCCCTGTGATGGTGACAACAGCCATTGGTCCAGTTGTAGAGGTAGCAGCTGCAGCGCTTGTTGTTGTGACACCAGAGGTACAGGAACCAATGTTGCAGGTGGTTGAACAGGAAAAAAAGGAAGTAAAGACTGAGCCTTCAGTTGTGCCTGAAGATGCTGAACCACCACTAGTGGCAGCAAAAGAGGCAAAGACACCAATTTTACCTGAAGAAAATGCCAAGGGTTCCTTTCAACAGGAGCCTGTTACTTTGAATGAACCTCAATCAGAGGTAGAGGATGATGTGTGGGAGGATGCTGTAGATAATATTGGAGATTCCCAGGATCTAGTGACACACACAGATGTAACACCCCAAGACACGGCTGCTAAACAAACATCTCATGCTGCAATTTGAGAGTGGCATGTGGAACCAAATGAAATATATAATGAGCTAGTAAGTGATTTCATTATATTGCATTTAGTTGCCAGTGAAATTTTTCTTTAAAATTAATAACAATGATTTTATGATTTCAGGTGCAAATTTAACAAGGACAGACGATAACTTTTTACACTTGGAAAAGGATGTGTGCTCACCTGGGACTCACATTTCTCACAACAAAGAAATGACCGAACCACTGAGAAATAAAATTGCATCATTATATAGGCTGTTCTTTGATCAATCACTACTTTTTTTTCTTTGACAGAAAATATGTCAACATATGAAACCTTTGTAAAGCAGCTATTTCGTCATATTCATACTAAAGATATTTGTCAATGTATTATAATTTATTTATATGCTGATTCTTACATTAGACTGAGCTTATCACACATAATTTTAGTTTAGGAAAATTCAAGTCAATTGTTAAAGGCAAATGCAGTTGCCTGGTCGGTCAAGATATGTACTAATTAAATAATAAAGAGGTCAAAGGTTAATTTATTTTGAACCATTACATGCCTCGTTACACTTCTGGGAGGAATTTCTATGACATTCTAAATATGATGTACACTTTACCAAAGCTATAATAAGCACTGAAATTTTAAACTTCACAATCACGTTCCATCAAAGAGTGGTTTAGACAGTATTCGGTCAGAATCAGTCACTGAATTTGTAACAGAAAATGACAAATTGATTTACAAAGATATTTTAGAAAGTTAAAAATTTGATCAAACTAATATTTTAATTTTGTTTGTCCATTTTGCGATATGCCATTGTTACAAAATATGTTTATATTTTGTTTATATGTTTATAATTCAAGAAAATGTCATTATTGTTGGCATCAAAAGCATGCAAACTAATGTTGGCTTGTCCCCCTCAGGGAAGCACTTAACATATAAATATTACATATAATGAAGATCAATACACTCTGTACTCTCTATGATAATTAAACTATTTTATTGCATTTTTGTTAATATTATACAAGCTGCCTTACTGTATTGTGGGGGTTTGGAAGCATCTGGCCAGACAGAATAAGCCATTAAAATATTGATATAAACATTTTAACTGATTCTAATATGTTCGTAGGAAGGAAGTGTTTGACTATACAGGCTATGCATCTTCAAAGAAGTTGTAATATTAACAATCAAATATATACAGGAGTATGGTATTGTTCTTGTAATTTGAAACATTTCAAAATGTATGGTTTAATACAAATTATATTTCAAGTTTTTATAAAAAAAATTAAATAAACAAAAAATACTTCACCAATGTCTGTCTTGATTTATAAGACAACTCGATTATTTTTCAACTTTGCGCAACAGGATGAAGCAGCTTGTTTTTGATGGGAAACAGTACATATAGTTTTGCCATTTTATTGTATTCAAATCAATCCACAAACATTTTAGCAACAAAAAATACAACCAAACAAAAATAAACATGAAAGAAAAATGCAGTGGACCTTTAAACACACAAAAAAAATTAAATGTTGGCACTGAAACAGACTAATACTGCTTTAGCATGACATTTTAGGAAGGACTGGTCACTCCAGGAGTATTTGTTTCTATGTCCTTATCCCCCATTGAATTTTCTGCCAATGGTACAGCTTCACTCTCAGGCAAACACTGATGTTTGGGAACCTCAGAAGGACTTGCAAAAGGAGCTGCACACATGCTACATTTATAGGGTCTTTCTGAAGACTGGAAGAGAGCTTCCACCTGACTGTTGTCTTCTCCACCACACAGAACCAAACTCTGTTTGTTGACCATAATGTATGAATCTGAGTCCTGACTCAAACAAACATGTCGAGACGCTTGGTTCGCTCTGCAGAAGTTCTTTCCACAAGCACTGCACTTATACGGCTTTCCTGTGTGAATGTACATGTGCTCGCGCCAGTGGCTCTTCTGAATAAACTTGCGAGCACAGGTCGGACACTCAAATTTTCGACGTTTCATTTCACGACCCATCTCGGTGCCCTCCAGGTTGTCTATATCAGCAATTTCAGAGGGCGGTGGGGTGTCTTCCATCCACACCTGTTGATCGGTATCACTAATAACGTCACTGTCAGCATGCATAAGCTCCTCCTCCATTTCCTGACCTTCAAGCTCATTAGTGTGACCATTTTGCATGAATGACATCTGTGGCTCAGTTGCTTGGCTGGTGTGGACAAGTAGATGCTCCTTCAACTTGGACCTCTGGTTAAAACGGATCCCACAATAATTGCAGCCGTAATTTTTTCTGGATGAAGCGCTTTTACTCATTATGCCATATGTGAGGTGTTGGACGACCGAGGCTGAAGGGTTCTGGGTGGGTGACTCAATGCCGACAGGTTGTGGAGATCTATAATCCATATCAGAAAATTCTTGGCCGGTGATTTCACAGTTTGTAGCATAAACATCCCCCTTGGATTTTTTATTGTGTCGGCTGCATGTCTGATCAGGTATCTGTATCCCATAAAGTGAGTTTGTCAAAGGTACATACTGGGACTCTGGGTTTATAAGAAGACTTGCCTCTTGTAATAGGGGGTAAGCGTGCAGGAATTTGACACCCTGCTCAAGGCGAAGGGGGTCAATGGGCTGTGTGGTAAATTTTCCAGTGTACATTAGGTTAAGCAGGTAGCTGAAGATATCTGCTTGTATGTCTGAAGGCTTCAGTCGAATACAGTCACTAAAAAAAGAGAAGCAGAAAGAGTAATTTAAATCCAGGTTTCCTCTGAAATAACGTAATTAATGTACTAAAACATTTTTGCAATTAAGTTGAGGTTACCTGTCTTGATGGATGAACAGCATACGGAAGTAGTTCGAGAAGGCAGCGAGAACGGCTTTATGGGCTTTGAAAAGTATATCCCCGATGGCCACAGTACAGTCACAGAGGAAACCAAACTCTCTCTGAGCATTGAGACGCTTCAGAAGCACAATACCATGATGTGCCAAGTCCATTTTTTCCCACCTAAAACTAAAAAATCATCAGGATTTCAAAAGATTTCTCCTGATCAATCAGTTTATCTCGCTCCACATTCAATGTTTTATTACATTTTGGTCACCAAAACTACATTTAGTATGTATGCACTTCACTTGTTGTCTCTCTTTCTATACCTGTCAGGACATTCTTCACCTGCAAAATATTTTAAAATTAAAAAAACATCCTATGAGGACTGTATAATGTCCTATTTTACATGTTAAAGTGGCAGAAGTGTGGCTTAAGTGACTAAATAGGTTTTGAGGGTACTGTGTGTGTGTGTGTGTGTGTGTGCGTGTGTCTGTGTGTGTTTTGACTGTTGAGGCTCCGCCCATGTTGGTGAATTCCGAGTACAAAAAGTTTCCTCGGACAAATAGGAAACACGCGCTCGAGCAATGAACCCAATAAAATAACGTTTACACATATTAATGAGCGAATAATAAACAGAGGGGTTAAAAACGGTTCGTTTTCCGATAACGAAAGCCACGTGAAGAAGAAAACGGTCAAAGTATTAATCATTTCCAAACAGGATCCGTGAGTTAATCAATAGTGCTCATCGTTACTAGGGTAAAAACGCCGACAACCGGTTCATTAAACACATGTTCCAAATAAGACCATTGAGGCGTCACTTACCGGTCTTTCAAGAAACCTTATGCCTAAATCAGTTTGGTTTGTTGGCAGAAAAACAGAGGAAGCTTCTTCGCCGAAACAGCAGCACCAGTCAAGTCAGTCGTGAACCGCTGCTGTTTTCCGGAGAGTTTGAAATCACATGACACGAGCGCGCGCCGGATCGAACGGCTGTCAATCACAAGAGGCTGATCAATCAGCTGCATTAGAACATCACATGACGTCGCGTCATGGTTTATTTGTTTACAGTTAAATCTAAGCAGCATAAACTAGTGAAATAAATAGTGAATTAAGGTCTGAAATATTAAACACCCAGCTGGAAATTCCAGTTTATAATGGCAGGCCTGTCTATGTTGTAATGTTCCAAAAAGAAACACCTTGGCCACATTAGAAAGTTTATCAATTCGACTTTTTTGCAGTACATGCAAGTTTCACGCCATGGGCAACAAGACAGCATCTGAAGATTTGTACACATTTCAGAGCCATATAAATATTACTTTAGCTTTTATATAAAGGTATTTCAGTGTCACTTTTCCTGATGATTTTCCATCTAGACATGGCCATAAACGAATAAAACCTCTAGAGAATGAGAATCAGATAAAATTAGAATCTGAATAAATTCAGTGAAAAAATATATTTGTATTTTGTGTGTGTACAATATGCCATTTACTCTTTTTGGACCATGAGTCTAAAGTTGATGTTAATAGATAAGAATAATTTTATTTAATATTTAAGAATAAAGAGAAGTAACAATAATAATGTGCACAACAGGGGTTGCATAGGGCTGTCATGACGTTTTAAGTCGACTAGTCGCTGATCACTCATGGCCTATTAGAGGGCGCAACAGGTTAATACATTTTTAAGTCCGCTTTAACACTCCATTTCCAACAGCTAAAATGACAAATGAACGCATACTCTGAGTCTGAGAGCGCGCCACAAGGCATGTTTGATTATTTTGGATGCTCAAAATTGATCGGGTGAATGCACTTTTTAAACAGCTTATTGCACACAAGTTAATCAGCATTCTAAACTAATGTGCTGTTGCATTGTAATGCACACACATGCAGACAGATCACACACACCGAATCATTCAGTAGCACAGAAATGTATTGTAAACAGTGTTCTGTGACTTAAAATAGTTTAGAATTAGGGAGAGTGAAAAGTAATCTTTACTGTTCTAATTTATTTGTATCTGATTTAGAATGAGCAGAAATCTGTGAGAAATGTAACAAACCAAAGACAAAAGAACTGATTAAGCTGTTATGGAGCAGCACTGTGTCAATATGCAGCTGTGCACAAGGCAACCTGCATTCCGAGTCTCAGCTCGAGGTTTATTTGTTCATCACTGACGTCATCAGCGACGAGTCGACGTCGACTTTCATCACATAAATGTTGACTTGAAGTAGTTCAACCCTGTCAGGCGTGATCTTGCACAAACATTACCCCTGGTTTCACAGACAAGGCTTAAGCCTAGTCTCAGACTAAAATGCAAATTTGAGCTGTTTTAACTGAGAGCAACTTGCATGTTTATAAAAGCTCCTTAAATGTCCGTATTGAACTAAGGCCTAATCCTGGCTTACTCTAAATCTCTGTCTGTTAAACCAGGCTTTATTAAACTTCTGTTTCAAGATGGTTGACTAGCTAATGACCATCTCAAAACCAGAATGTTTCAAAACAGCAGTCAGCTAAATCTGGACTTTCCAGCAGAAGTCAATCAGGACATAGATTCAACAGTGAATTAAATCCAATAACTCTCTAAAAATCAGATACTGTAGCATGTGAATAAACTGATCTGAGTAAATGTGTTTATAACGGAGACCGAACGAGCCACTATTTATCTACTATCCTTAAAAAAACTTTATTTCAGGTCTCAAATTCACATTAAGAATGACAAGAGATCAATGAGTACTTCAACTTAAAGGGATACTCCACTTTTTTTGGAAATAGGCTCATTTTACAACTCCCCAGAGTCAAACAGTTGAGTTTTACCGTTTTCGAATCCATTCAGCCGATGTTCTGATATTTAGAAGAATATCAGTAACCAGACAGTTGAGAATGAGCCTATTTTCAAAATAAAAGTGGAATATCTCTTTAATTTACAGAAAACAAAATGATTTGTTGGTTTAAAATAAATATTCAAGTCCTCTTGTAAGACTATATCTGTGGGTCCTCAGAAGATTACACGAGCCAGTTCAAACATCACCTTCAGAGAGAAGAACATAAGTGTTTTTACGTAGCATTTGCAAAACATATGTACATGACTTAAAAAGGCAATTTTTGGACACTCCAGCAGTCTTTAAACTGATATTCAAAATGAAAGTGAGCTGTCTGGATAATATTAAATAAGTGAGAATTCAGTGTTTTCTAACCTCAATGGTGATCAGCACGACGATCATCCACTCCAGTCTGAGACTGTGTTTCTCACTGAGGTGATTCCTCATCAGGTCTGTCAGTTCAGTGCAGTGCTGTAACTTCTCGTTCACAACCTGAAAAACAAACAGTGCATGAGGATCAACGCAGCATTATTCCATCCTTTGATCGGGATATTTATCTATTCATATTTTTGCAACTACTTTCACTAACCTTGACTCTCCTGTTGATATTGAGGAACTGACAGGTCTTGTCATAGAGCAGCTCGAGATCTTCTCTGTCCCAGTAGAAGTCAGGTGTGATCAGTAAGTCAGAGCTGAGGTTTATGCAGTGCCTGTAAAAGTGTATCAATATTGTCAGAATTAAACAAAGCAGTAGATTATAAACCAGATGAAGTCCTGCATATGGATCCTGACCTCAGGGAAAAGAGCTCCCCTATCTTCTGCATAACTTCAGCCCTGGACAGTTTCACTCGTTGTCCAGACTTCAACATCTGTTTAGAAAGGTTCAAGGCTATAATGACCTCATTTCAATATACAAAACTATTTCTACTTTCAAAACGCAGCAAATGCTGGAATTACCTATGAAAGAGTACATAAGTGGATCTACCTCAGGAATTGACTGGATGGACTCAACAAAGTTGTCGAGAGAAACCTCCCATATCGCCAGTTTAACTGAAGTTAAAAGCAAGCGTCAAAATATAATTAGTTTCACATTGTTTGATAAAAAAATGTGTGAAAATGGAAACATAATCCCACCTGACAGAGATAAAGCATTGGAAAAAGCAAACTTCTCCAGAACAACCTGCTCATAATCCAGCTCTCCGTTAAACAAGAAGATTCCATGATGGAGCTTCGAATGACCCCTGAACCAACACGAACAAACAAACAAAAATAAAAGCATGGCTAAATCTTAAAGAAGTACTATCATCGACTTTCAAGGAGTATTACATGATTTCAAGAGTTTTTGCACATTTTGCATTAAGAAATGAAAGATTTGTGACTGACTCTCCAACTGTATAATTGATTTCTTCATTTTCCCAGTGGATCAGAGCGACTTCATAGGGTTGAATTTCGTGCTGCTCCAGTATCCTCATCACTGCCTTTACCTGGATATAAAATACACCAGCAGGGCATGATTTGTAGCATGATTTTTAATTTTGCCAAACACCTGATTCAGATTCATGTGGC
>JAOTRC010000013.1:21763475-21778266 GCA_027497675.1 Cyprinella lutrensis | reverse complement strand
ACATACACAAGTTTAGAATAGGTAAGATTTTTTTTATGTGTCTGAAAGAAGACTCTTATGCTTATGCTGAAAACAATGTGACACAAAAATAAAACTGTAATGGGTCTAAAAATAGGCTTTGTTTTCATTATGCAAATTATAACTTTTTTTCACTCTTGATTTTGGGGTGAAATATGACCTGAACATTCATTTGTGACTAATGAGAGTCAAGTGTAATTTTGAGTGAGAAATAATTATTAGTCCAGAGCACTTGTTTCGCCACTAAAACGATGCTTTCAAGGATGCTTGACAGAATGAGGCTGCCAGATCACAAAGCAAGAGGCTCATTTTGCCTGCTAGAGGCCAGAATTGCTGCCAGGGAATGATTATAAAAAGCTGCATGAATCTCCAGCCTCAGGGGAAAATGGATGAGAGTGAGATGCGTCTTACCTGAAGCCCCAGATTTCAAGTAGCCGTCTGCAGCTTGTTTCAGAGTCCGAAACGTGGTTTCATATTGCTCAAAGAACTTACGGCCTTCAATTAACACCTGTGAGTGAATGAGGGAATGTGATATGTTAGCTGAATCTTTTTTATAAAGCAGATTTAAAAGAGTTTATTAAGTAAGCTGGAGGGCGTACAATATAATTTTGCAGGAGAAGCTCCACTGAGTCCCGTCGGCCGTATTTTATGATCCAGGATTTGAGCTTTGACTCCGCCAACATAAGGAAAGCCATGAGACGATACTTCATCTCCCAAAATTCAAATTTAATCAGATGGACGTGAGATGATGTGGAAACGAAATTAAACCTGTGAAAACATGAAATAACAGTAAATATATCAGTAATCGATGAGCTTTAAGACCTTAGACCTTAGTATTTAAAGTCAACATGAAACAAAAAATAAAAATTAATTAATAAATGTTGCTGGTCTTATTGTGCATTCTTCATTACTAGTTTGTTGTCCTCAAAATGTGATGACATTCTTCAGCCTTGAAAAGACTTTATTTGATTTGAATGTAACCAAAGCTGGTGAATCATTTTATAAAATTCGCTGGCATGCAGCTAGAGTGTTCTGGGTGGTTGCTAGGGCGTTGCTATGTGGTTACTAGTTGAACTCTGGGTGGTCGCTAGGGCATTGCTATGTGGTTATTAGAGGTATTCTGGGTGGTTGCTAAGGATTCTCTGGCTGATGTTTTGCTTGGTTGTAAGCAAATTTCTATGTTATTGCTAGTGGTGACCTGGGTGGTTGCCAGGGCGTTGCTATGTGGTTGTAGAGTTGTTCCACATGTTCTGAGTGGTTATGAGCGCATTGCTATGTTGTTACTAGGGGTTCTACTGTATGTGGCTGCATAGTTGCTCCACATGTTCTGAGTGGTTGTGAGCAAATTGTTATGTACTATGTGGTTTCTAGGGGTACTATATGGTTTCTAGGGTGTTGCTATGTGGTTACTAGATGAACTCTGGGTAGTTGCCAGGGCATTGCTATGTGGTTATTACAGGTATTCTGGGTGGTTGCTAAGGATTCTCTGGCTGATGTTCTGTGTGGTTGTGAGCAAATTGCTATGTTATTGCTAGGGGTGACCTGTGTGGTTGCCAGGGTGTTGCTATGTGGTTACTAGATGAGCTCTGGGTGGTTGCTAGGGCATTGCTATGTGGTTACTAGGGGTACTATGTGGCTGCATAGTTGCTCCACATGTTCTGTGTGGTTGTGAGCAACTTTTTATGTACTATGTGGTTTCTAGGAGTACTATATGGTTTCTAGGGTGTTGCTATGTGGCTGCAGAAGTGTTCCAGATGTTATGAGGGGTTGTGAACACATTGCTATGTGGTTACTAGGAGTACTATGTGGTTTCTAGGGTGTTGCTATGTGACTGCACAGCTATTGAACATGTTCTGAGTGTTTGTGAGCACATTGCTATTTGGTGGCTAGGGATGCTCTAGGTAGTTGCCAGGTTGTTCTGGGGTGCGTGGTTGAACCAACATGATAAACCAACGTGGTTGAAAGACCACTTTGCGACTATATGGTTTCGGGAAACAGTCGTGACTAGCTATTTGATTTCCTCAACAATGCATCGTACTATAGTAGTGAAGCATCGAGTTACGTCATTGTACGGGAAACACAGCCCTGGGTGGTTGCTAGGTGGCTAAAGTCAAAGTCTATTTAATGTTCTGAGCTCTAAATAAAATAAGTTTATTTTTTTATGTTTCATTCATTCATGTATATAGCCCATTAAATGCATTGCAAATGCTGTTTCATGTTGCCTACAAACAATGAACCCTAAGGTCATCAAAGCTGACCTTTCCGCCATGTCCTGAAGCTGCTCTGGTGGAACCGGGACGCCGTTTACTGATCGGTCTCTGTGAATCTGTTGAAATGTCTGTCTGTGTCCCTCCAAATTCTTCAACACCTCCTATACAGAAAACAGACCAATTCTAATTATAGAAGCACAGTGATCGGAGCAAGTCCTTCAAGAAATAAAAATAAGTTCTTGCACCTACCTTGTGCTGTTCCAGTTTCCTGTGGAAGATGTTGGCCGTCTCTTCATGGGCCTGTTGAATCGGTACGTCCTCTCTGAGGGAAAGTTCTGCCCGATGCAGCCAGGCTCCGATCACTCCCAGAGGGCCCGGCAAAGACTTGTCCAGATGGATGTGCCAGTCTAAGAGCTGCACAAACCACAAAAACGCATCGCAAAAATCAAAAGGAGAGATCTGTTTTTAAAGCTATTCACTGTTTTTGAGGACCCTTCAAGCTGTCAAGAGTCTGGCCAGATTTCGGTTTCCACACTATGGACTTGTTCCTTTGAACAAAACAGTCTCTGTGTGTCTGTCCTCTTCCCTATAATGAACCCCACATCCATGGTCTACGCTCCAATTCACTCTTAATTACAGCTAATGACAACTAGACAAGTGCAAACTCATTTATTCTCACAGCAGCAACAGTTTAGAATTTAAATGCAAACTATTTTCAGACATAATCTACATCATAGAGAATTTATGTACAAAAAATAAGAGTTATATATACAATCTCCAGCTTAAGTTAAAGCATTCATTTGCCTTTAGAAATTAACTAAGTTCAATACAAAATATTAACAAGCATTCTTTTAGCTCTTCAATGCGGTAAATGAGTTCATGTAAGAAAATAATGGGACCTCTTCTTTTTACAGTACAGTACTTACAGTGTACTTACAGTGTACTTACCTAGAAAGTACTGGCTAATATAAGGTAAGTACATGGAACAGGGGTAGTACTAGTTATTACCCAGTAACTGTAGTTACTAAAATAAGAACATAGTATTTACATGGGTAACTGGACTGTAAAAGGAAGCGTTACCAAAATAACATTATTCACCCATTGTATAAATAGGTTCATTTTTAAATATTTATTGTGATTTTATTTGATCATTAGTGATATCTAGGTGATTCTTGTGATAGGTTTATCTTGAAATGATACGATGCATGTTAATTTTCTCTTCTCAAAATTGCATTTGTGTATCACTATCCACATATTCAAACTTGGAACAATGAAATTAGTTATACATGCAACAACCAAAGCCCTTTAGTATCATCGACAAAACCTAAGATTATAAGAGCTGCAGTGGTGGGGAAATTTAAAATGAATCAGTCTGTTCGTCACACAAAGCAATTTCTGACTACTTTTATGGTGCTTTTTTGGTGCACCCAGTTCATTTTCAAGTGGCATGAACATAATGCTAAACATCTCCATTTGCATTCCATTAAAAACTGTTGAGTAAATAATGACAGAATTTTACTTTTTGGGTGAACAAACTCTTAAATTACATTTGGCAAAGCACTAACCCTGACAGACACATGATCCCAGGACTGTTTGACCACAGCCTGATCCACGGACAGTTTGCCGTCCCTGTGCACCGGCTGCAGGAGAGACTCAATCTGTTTCTTTCTCATCTCATACTGCACACGGAAGCTCTTAAAGGCCTGCAGTCAAAACAAGAAGGATGGGGCAGCGGTAAATAAATCTGAACTGACACCAAACTCTCAACTCTTTTCAAATGCAAAGAGTTAAACGGATAGTTCACTTTGAAATTAATTTTTGGTATGTTTTAGTTTAAGCTGGGCATCCAAGATGTAGTTGTCTTTGTTTCCACAGTATTTTCAATTTTGATATTTTAGGTCAAACCGTTCTTGTCTGTCACTCATATAATGGAGGTCTATGGTCACCACCTCAAAGAGCATGCACAGAGAAGTCCAAATTAAACATGATTTAATGACTCGTAAATGTATGTACACATTGATGGCCTAAGACATAAAACGAGCGGTTTGTGTGAGAAAACGAACAGTATTTATATCGTTTTACCTCTTGTAACCACAGCCACGTCCAACTGATCCAAGGGCACGGGTGCTTCAGTCTGTGCAAATTTTGTGTCAAACCGCTCATTTCGTGTCTTAGGCCATCAATGTGTATTGACATCTACGAGGTATTAAATCATGTTTAATTTGGACTTCTCTGTGCATGCTCTTTGAGGTGGGGACCATAGACTTCCATTATATGACTGATAGACACAAATGGTTTGAAATAAAAATATCAAAAATATCAAAATTGAAAATACTGCGGAAACAAAGACACCTACATCTTGGATGTCCTTGGGGTAAGCTAAAACATACCAAAAATTAATTTCAAAGTGAACTATCCCTTTAAGCCAATCATATTAGATCTTATTTACATGTAAAAGCAGCAAAAACAGCCTGTTTAATGCTAAAGATCACAGAAGGAAAACTGTCAGCTTTACCTGATATTTGTCAGTGAGACTCTCTTCAGATCCATGTGCACGCAGAATATCTCTCTCTAGCTGATCCAGCCAGATCTTCACCTCCCTCAGCACCTTGCGCTCCTCTTTCTGTGCACATCAGACAGAAAGAGACGACGATTTATCACTCGTTTAGCAGGTATTCAGCAAGAGACCCACAGCAAGTAACACAGCAGTGTGAAACAGTGAAAAACAGGTGAGTCCAATCCCAAAGAAGAGGGAAGATCGTTAACTATTTTGTATTATTTTATAATACGAGGCTATTATGACCCTATTTATTAATACCACATACCTCAAGCATTAGCTCAATATCTTGTGGATCATACTGTCCAGGAGAGCAAAGGCACATCAAGAGATGCAAACACAACACAGTCAAGACGTTAGCAAGATAAAAGCCAGAGAAAGAGAGGAAACAACCAGAGAGCATCCATCCACCGCAAGAAAGGCCATTCTCGGGAAACTGTGACATCTGTGTGTTGTGTGTTTATCCAATTCTTACTAATATAATTGACATAATACTGAACTTATTTGGTAATTTAATTCTGTTCAGTGTTATTCTAGTTCATGTAAGATTATATATTCATATAAATACATCAAATTTCAGAAAGAGTACCAGAAAACTGATCCAGTGCACTGATTTTTGTATTATTCAACCCTAAAAATGTTTTAAGAGTGTTAGCAAAAAGCATGTTTTGAGAGACATATCATGAGTTGTTTTATTCCTATCTTTAATGTGTGATTCATAGCCCTTACAGAATAAAAAACATGGATTTCCCATGTTTCCCATGTGTGATTTCACATGGGAACTGATCCAAGAACCGCATGTTTCATGTGTGACCACATGTGTTTTTGCACTTGTGAAATTTATGTTGGGGGACGAACATTGTAATGTGATTTTATTTACTCAGTTTACTCAATTATCTACTCAAAAATGATTGGGAACTATTGAAATGTAATAACTAATTACGTTTCCAATAATTTTATAGCACATATGGCATCATTTCTTGAGAATGTCCCATACACTAAATGAACCTCATGCAGGTGGGACGAAATCGGCTCTTACCTGTAGAGCTGGGATAGAGAGAGCGAATGTAGGAATGGAACGAACCAGCTACAAATGCGTACGGTGAGTGACACAGACAGAGAGACAGAGTGAGCACACGCAGCAATGCATTATGGGTGTGATGCGAGAGTCAAAGGCTCCTTGAATGGATTCCACATTGTGATTGACTACAGTAAATGGTTAGTGACTAATGAGTAAGCACTACAGCAGTGACTGCATTAAATAACAACAGCAAGCGGCTGGTGTATTTTTAGCTTGAGCATAAGCACTAAATCGTACCTCCTCTTGCTGTCCATCTGTCTCGGACTGGTGGGGATCTGGGTAGTGCTTCAGGAACTGAGCTACATAGGTCATTATGGATTTCTCATCAGGCTTGTCCACATCCACATCTGCAAGAAAAACAAACACAAAGTAGGAGGTTTGAAATGCTTGAGGTATTACCATAGTGCTAATTATCTATCCACATGCATGCGCATAGTTTTAGTTTTACTGTGCATTACCGGCACTTAACATGTAAATTTGTATTGTTTCTTACAGGATTTGAAGCTTACAAAACCAAATATAGTGTAAACTAATATACATAAGTTGAGGAAAATATCAAAACAAAAAAATATACACATTTTTGGGGGGATTTTTTTTAAAGAAAATAATTATTATATCCACCAAGGACATATTAAATTGATCAAAAGTGACAGTAAAGACATTTATAATGGTAGAAAATTTTTATATTTTAAATAAATGCAGTTCTTTTGAACTTTTTACAGTGTTCATCAAAATACATGACAGCTTGAATGATTTCTGAAGGATAATGTGACTGGAGTAATGATACTGAAAATTCAGCTTTGCCACAGAAAAAAAAAAACATTTTAAAAATTTATTAAAATAGAAAACAGTTATTTTAAATTGAAATAATATACAATTTTACTGTATTTTTTAACCAAATAAATGCAGCCGTGTTGGGACGAATCTTACCGATCCCAAACTTTTGATGAGTGTATATGACAAATAGTAAAAACAATATTAGTAAATTAGTTCCCAATCATCTCCATCAATTCTCAAAATGAAATGAGGGTTACTAGGGCATTGCAAGAATCAGAAAACCATTGCAATGGCTTAGTAATGGAAGAACATTCAAACATCAAATCTGCTCAAGTATTCAAACTACAAACAGCACAAGACTTTTTAAGCTGCTTTAATCTTTCAGAAAATGCTTTTCTCAAGCTAACATTCAACATATTAGACCATCCATTGACCTGAAGAGCCAAATGAGGCTTTTTATAGCCTCTTCAAAGGCATTCTGCCATGATGTCATGCTATTCAGCATCTGATCAGGCCTGATGTAATGCTTGAATAGCAGCATGACCTATATAAGACACTATAACAGCGTCTGTCTGAAATAAGCCCTGATGATGACGGATCCCCAGTATAATTATGCCGTGTCTATTCACATCAAACTCAAAACAAATAAGTGGCTCTTCAACAGCACAACAGATCATTGCCTGAATCTACATTATTATTGTTATGAAATCACGCACTTTACCCCTACGCTATTGCTACTGTTGACAATTTAGCGTTTTCCGTTATTTTGTCTGGCCCATCCAGACGTCAGTGGGCGGTGTTAGTGTAAATAGCCTCTGCCGACAAGGTGGGCTATTTGCACTTAGTGTAAATAGACACTCCGTAACTATAATAACCCTGTATATATCATAGTAATGAATGATTCCCATATTAATATGCCATGGTATTTGCATGGTACTCCAACATAATTTAAAGGGCACCTATTACGGAAAATTCACTTTTACATGGTGTTTGAACATAAATGTGTGTTGGCGGTGTGTGAGCAAAACCACCCTAGAATGATAAAAATCCACCCATCTCAATAAATCATCTGCACTGCCTTAGAACGAGCTGTTCAACGATTCAGCTCTTTGTGACGTAGAATTGAGCAAGGGGTTTGATTGACAGTGTGGTTGTGGCCTAGACCCCGCCCTCGGTGATCTGTACACTATCCTCAACGATTCCTTGTACACTATGTTTCAACGACAGCCGGTAATGTCTCTTGGAAACATAAATGTTCTGTCGTGGGTTAATCCTGTTGTTGTGGCTTAAAAGTTAATCCTCAAGTGTGGATCGTCGTCTACTGTTTGCGATCCGCCGTCATCTCCAGTAACAGTAAGTGTATTTTATGATTTCTGAGCAAATAGTCTTTTTAGTCAATGTCAGCCAATTCAACAACAAATGCGTCTAAAGTTGTTGTCGTCGTAGGATGTCTGTGTAGGCTATACAATTTAAACCTCGCTTGTACGTAGCAAACTTTATTACGGAATGTGTATGTAGTTTCAAAAAATTGCAGTGTTTGTGCGTGTCTGTGTATGTGTTCCACATCCATAATTGAAAATGGGACACGCGATTACAACTCTATAAGTACATAAACGTATCAAATAACCATACTGAGACGTACAGGTCCATTCTCATTTGTGTTTATTCTGCTGGAATCTCTTCATACTATTTATATATTCCGATTCAAACGTACGCTGAATGACATTCAAAACAGCGGTTTCTCTTACTTTCTCAGTACCGACTGCCATGGGTATCAAGTTAAGCCCTTATCCAAAGGCAGGGCGGGAATATGGAGCTCATTTGCATTTAAGGTGGCTTACCCCGCGAAACAGCTAATTTTTAATCAGGCCCCAAAATGACATTTTCAAATGGTTATAATAAATTAACTTTGGGGTATTTTGAGCTGAAACTTCACAAATACCTTCTGGGGACACCCGAGACCAATATTACATCTTGTAAAAAGGGGCATAATAGACCTTATTCAGAGCAGCGCCATGACAGGTATGAAAGTGAGGCTGTGAGGGATAGACTTACCGTGTTTCCAATGGCATCCGCTGTAAAAAGCTGAATAAAGCTCCTAGATTACTTACAATTTTCCACAGCTTACATTGTCGGGAGTTTTTTGTCAACTGAAATTTCTTGGAAAGCTATTATTCCAGTGTTTCATGGGCAGAACAATCCAAAAACACAATAAATAACAGTACAGCCCATTGAAGAGATGCAGATCTATCCCTCACAGCCTCACTTTCATTCTCGTTAAAAATCAAAGATGGCGCTGCCGTGAATAAGGCGTACAGACCCAATGCACCAAAAAATAAGAGCGCAGCAACCATTTTTGGAGTTTTGTCTGTTTTTTCCTGGTAGCCATGTATACTTCTAGGGAATCACTGTTAAAGAGCAATTGACCTTTCGCCTCCCCTCCCCAAAAACGGCCATTGTCCAATCACACATCATAGCAACCGTTACTATGTGAGCAGGTCCGTCAAACATTGATTCCAAGCAAGATGGTCACTAGGTACCCCGAGAGATTGTCTGGAGGAGTTGTGTTCTTTCCGAAAACACAACATGAGTGGTGCCCATAGAAATAAACACTAAACGTCACCTTGGGGTTCTAAGCATGCATCAAAACCGCCGCCAACTTGGAACAGGGGTGTTGTCATATGAAGTAGCTAGGTAATCTCTGCCTTTACTTCGAATTAACTGATGGTGGCAGACTTTTGTGCAGTGTATGGTGTTCAATGTTCACACGAATGAAATCTGAACTAGGAAGAATGTTTTTAAAAAAAAAAAAAAATTCTAGAATCAATGATAAATACATATGATCATTGGAATGAACCAAAAAAACGAGAAAATAGCATTCATGATGAATTATGGTGATTTTTTTTCCGTCAGACCTTTGTCTAAATTGATGCTGATGCATTAAAGTGGAGGGGCTCCCCTGTTCCAAGATGGCGGCTCTATCGACACATCCGTTCTAATGAACTGCCGTAGCCAAGGCGACATCTAGTGTATATATATGTATATATATCTATGAGTGGTGCCTACAATGGATAAAACAGTGTGGACGGCCCCACTCCCGGTTAAATGTGTCTTATACATGGTTAACTTGCGTGCGTGAGACTGTCTGAGACATTGAGATTAGTCAAAGAAACACGGAGAAAGCAGATCAAGAGGATCCACAAAGGAATTAAGTTTTCTAAAGGGTTGTTGTTAACATGATATTCTCGGGGGGGAAATGAGCAGTCAACTAGAACAGTGCAGCAGCCGTAGACTACAGTTGGAGTGCACGCCCGCAACGGATACCAAACAGGTTATGTAAAAGTGAACGGCCATATGCTAATGAGCTCATACTTTTGATGCCATGACGATTTCTGAGTGGGCTTTGTCTAATTTCTACATCAAGCTCTTTCACTTCAAACACAAAACCATGTTTTCCATGATAAGGCCCATTTAAAAGTGTATTGAAATATTTTACTTTAGGTTCCTGCTCCAGCTGATCTAGGCTGCTCTGAGAGCCTTTCTGTTTGGAAGCGTCAGTTTCCACCATAGACTCTTCACCAGAAACGCCAGAGCCTCCCTCACATGACCGTCCACCTGAGAGGTTCACTCCAGCGGCACACAAGAGCTACACAGGGGGAATCAGAAAAATTAATCTATTAGAGGCTAACAGCAAGAGTTCATATCAGCAAAGTAAGGTCTGGTGAACCTGAATCAGTCTTGATACATGTAGGTGCACTATTTTTCTCAAAAGACAAAACTACTGAAGCAAAATGGAATGAGAAATTTGCACAGGAACACTGAAAAAGCAGTATTATCTTATGATTTTCAATCCAGTAATACATTCCTCAATAAATTATCTTCCTTCTAGTCCTCACCTTCATAGAAGCATCTTTCTGCTCCAGGGGCTTGAGACACACAGGAACAGGTAGGTTTATTTTGTTCTCTGCATGGCCTCCATTGGCAACCTATATAAGAAACGATGGCAGCACAATTATAGATGTAGAAAATATGGAATTTATAAAATCAAATGTTGCAGTGGTTTTAAATAGTACTTAATTGCAAAATAAAAACTAAATAAAACATACCATAAAAAAGTACTGCTAGAGCTGTCAAAAGTACAGACTTTGGTACCAAGTTAGTACTGAAATTTTAAAAATATGTCGATACCAGCATTTCCCTTTAGCATTTTGAGTGCTGTTGAACGCTGCTGATTCTTAAATACCTCTGATTGGCCATTGTGTTGAGACCAACATATATGTCTGTGATTGTCTACAATTATCATTGCCTAAAGCTAACTGGGCGCTGAGCACTAACACAGATTCACACGGGACTGTTTGAACTTTAAATGCTCCTGTGTGTATCTGTGGATGTGATTGTTGATCATCATAGCCAATCAGACACATATATGTTGAGCGAGTCAACATAATGCACAATCAGAGGTGTTTAAGAATCCATTGAACAGTGCTCAAAATGCTAGAGGTAAATGCTGGTGTCGTCACTTTTTTTTTTTATTTCAGTACTTTTTGACAACTCTAGGTGCTGCAATTATAAATTATAAGACAAATGTAAATTATAAGAAAAATAAGTTTTTTGAATATTAAACGATGTAAACGTATTCCAATCGAGTAGACCCCATAAACAAAATTAAGAATGAATAAATGAGAATAATAGGACCCCTTTAAGAACAGGATAACAGTACAATTTCAGAATTTTTGTTTTTTATTTGTAGAAAATATGTAATTTAATTAGGGCTGTCAAAACAATTAATCGCATCCAAAATAAAAGTTTGTGTTTACATAATAAATGTGGGTGCACTGTGTATAATTATTTTGTATATATATAAATACACACACATGCTTGTATATTTGAAGAAAAAAATATTATTTATATATAAAATATTGATATTTATATATAATATAAATCTATATACAGAGTAAACATGAAAATATTTCTTAAATAATTACAAGCATGTATGTGTGTTTATATATCTAAAATAATTACACACAGTGCACCCACATATATTATGTAAACACAAACTTTTATTTTGGAAGCAATTAAACGTTTTGACAGCCCTAATATATATATAAATATCTGATATATTAAGAACACCTTTTTCTTAAATATATACATGCATGTGTGTGTATTTATATACAAAATAATTATACACACAACCCCCACATATATTACGTAAACACAAACTTTTATTTTGTATGCGATTAATTGTTCGACAGCCCTAATATTGAAGTCAATGAGAGCAGAAACTGTCTTCTCACTGAAATTCTTATAAATATCAGAAAATCGTCTGAATGGATTCGAAAACGGTAAAACTTTAAAGTTTAACTTTGGGGGAGTGGGAAAATGAGCCTATTTCCAAAAAAAAAAAAAAAAGTATAAAAAAAGAATATCCCTTTAAGATGAACTTTAGCACAGATAGCTAATATTTCTATTTCCGTTTGAAGATGCAAAACAAACCGAACGCTCATCTGATTTTCTTCAGCTTTCCAGGTTTTGTGGTTATTGAAAGTACTGAGGAAGTGAATGTCTCAGAAGATGAGTTGCTTAACGGTTGCCTTACTCTGCAATATATGGTGAAACCCAACGGTCGTCTTCCCTTCCTCTGAAGGCCTTTTTTGTGAATGTGTTGAGTGTAATAAATCAATAAAGAGCATTAGTTAGTGGAAAGGTGACGGTGTGGACTGAAAAAGGAGGATGTGTGTGAATTATGTGGAAGACCAGATGTGTGTGTGTGTGTGTGTCCTGCGGTTGAATTGAAACCGTTGGACAGACACTTTGCTTTCGTGTGCCGATCGCACAGCAAAGCATTTTCCTTTCCAAACAGCGAGTTCTGTGTTTCTCACACACACACACACAATAGGCGCGCGCTGATCTGAGCACGTCAGGGTCGACCCGGATCGTTCCACAGAAACCGCAGCTTATTACAGTTTCTTCTTCTGTTAGGTTTGTCCCTCTCCAGGTCGTTGTGCATCGAGCGTAAATGTGTTTAGCTTTCCGTGTGCTAGCGGGATGTCAACTGCGCAGTGTGTCTGCTAACGTTATCGAGTTTAATTTCTGTTCGTACTATGTAAGCAGCTTGACTCAGTGTGACGCACAGTGGGTACGGTATATTCTGGAGTGTGTGACACACACCTTTAGCTAATGAACATCTTACAGTAGGAGTTCAGACGCGGCGTGGAGAACTAGCATCACATATCACACCGAGCACTTTTTGTGTAAAGGGTTGGTAGTTTCAAACATTTATACGTGAGATTTCTACATTATACATTGATGTTGCGGACCAAGTATATATTTATATACTTTACCTTTTCTTTTCTTTTTTGTTTTCTGGCCCTATTCTGAGGTGGGGAGTGAGCTTTTGAAATGTTTGGGACCTTTTTTTCATCTTTCTACCGCTTCCTCCGCGCCTGTGAAGGTGGTTAGGGAACGCTAGAGAGGGTTCGGGTGCGGGAATGTCACGGGAAGTTGGGAAGGGGAAAGTTTGCTGTTCAGTTCTCTTGCTATTTCCTTGGTTGGTCAAGATGTGCTAAATATATCTGTACTAAGAGCTGATGCTTTCAATAAAGTTAATAACTATTAACTGTGTGCTTGTGGATTTCTTTTTATCGAAGTTTAGCAATTAGTACATTGCTGTATATTATGATATTGTATACTTATTAAAAACACATTTTATGGTACATAAGTCAAATGAATAGGTATAAAAATGTTCCGTGAAAAATAACTATATCTCTCGGGTTACTTTTGAATGAAACCATTTTTGTGATTTCAAAATTATAATAATGTTATTTTTCCCATTTAATTTTACATATACAATAATTATAAAAAGGTTAGTTCCAATCCGTGATTCAGATTAGTCAATATCTGTGCTTTATTCATGATAACACACGGATAAGACCGCTTCACCCAACGGCTGCGGTTCCTATGTTGTGTTTACACACTGGAGCGTTGTCGCTGTTCACGGTCAGGGACTGTTTTCTAGCTGAAGGAAGGCTTTTAGTGATTTTACTTGTTGAAAGCGGCACTAATACATATTTTTTTTACTCTAAAGGAGCATTTCACACATTGCAACATTGATCTTTATTGAGAGTGGATCATATGTAATCGAAATGTAAAATATCTTATTAATTTGGTGCCCTCTTGACCGAGAAAAGAGAAAATAACCAAGGGGCGCCTTTGTGTTAAAAACTACAGTTCCCAGAATGCATTGTACAGCTCCGCAAGCCACACCCACTAACCCACCTACCCAAGGTTAGATGTGCTACTATCGTCATCACCGGCGGCCATCTTGTCACAGACAAGCTGATGTAAAATGAGTGGTCAGCATGAACACAAATACTCTTATCTCGTTGAAATCTTGATGGATTTACAAACGGTTTGGTTTCTTACAAACGTTATTAACGTGGCTATAATTATCTGGATGATTATTTATTCATACCCTTTTTATTCATAAGTATGCAGTGTCATAGCTACATCTCTGACGTTTATAACAAACCAAACCGTTTGCAAATCGGTAGAAAATTGAGCAAGTTATGGTTATTTAAATAGTACATTTACCATTAACACAGTGTTGCGAGTGAGCGAGCTGACTGTGACAAGATGGCCGCCAGGTGCAGACGTCGACCTCCATTGGCCAGCAGCACTGACGACACATCTATACACCCACAGGCCGACCGGAACAGCGCAAACAGAGAATACACTCTTCCGTCTACAACGCCAACATTAGCTGTCACTAGAGTAATAAGAGTTTGAAATTCATTTCAAACAAAATGTCTAGTTAGTTTGCTTCGGCGAGCAGGACGATCGAGGGCGAGGGATGTAATGGTGCGCTCACACTGGACGGCGCGCTGCGCGAGGCCGGTGGCGGGAGTGATAATGAAAGACAGCTGTGAGGCGACTGCATAAAATGGGGAGCGACGACGGCAGATTGAGAGAGAAACAGGCCTGATTTTATGTTAATCTATTTCTGTTGTGTGTACCGCTGGCTTACTTTCGTTTTGTATTTGTTCATTTTACTATTAAAATGTTTGAATATTCACCGGTTCATGGCCTCTTTCTTCCCACAACAACAAACCCCGTTCACGTTACATTTGTAAACACATTAGTGAATTACTC